>QANT01003724.1:26497-76949 GCA_003254885.1 Purshia tridentata | reverse complement strand
TCCCTCCCCTCCTCCTCCTCCTCCATCCTTATTGTGTTCTTTGTCCTTTGCAGGAGCACATCTGTCTTTTTATTATGAAGTTGCTATCACCTCCAGTTCCTGCAGATTGCTCAGGGAGTGATAGCCATTTGACCAGCTATGCTTCATTCTTTAATGTTCTTCTGGTTGGAGTATCATCTATTGATACTGTTCAGATTTTCTCCTTACTTGGATTGGTAGGTTTTAGGAAATATTTACTAATTTATGTCTATATATAAATGTTGCATTAAGATTAAGTATTTCGGGTGCTACATTCAGAGTCGGACATTATCTATAATATAATGCTAGTCCATATCTATACTGAATTGTCCTACATATATTTTAGATAATAAAAAGACCTAAAGACCTAGGAATTATCTGAATTACTATATTTTCCAAATCTATAACTAGTAGTAACTAGAAGGGCATCTATAATACTTATATAATATTACTGTCATAATGTGTCCTAGAAAATGTATTAGCCCATTATATGGTCTTAATTTTAAATAAACTAAAGCAAGAATACAATTGTAATAACTTTTAAAATTGATCAGCACCTATTTTTGTAACTGGGGAGGGGGGAGTTGAACCTGGGACCTCTTCACTTCTAGTTGGTTGATCAGCACTTTCAATAAACTGACATTCACAAAACAATATGATTCTGCGCCTTGTCATGTTCTTAAAGGGGTCGATTCCATTAACGAATTTTGAAGCACGCACACTTTATGCCTGCATATTTGCACACACAATTAAGATAATTAAAGAAAAAGGCAGTGCAGAGCCCTTATTGAAATAATGAAGGTAGAAAAAGGCCTTCTGTGTAACAAAATGAAAAATCTCCCAAGGCCATGCTTCATGTTTTCATAGAACTGATTTTATTTGTCATTCACTTCTAGGTTCCACTACTTGCAGCTGCTCTGATGCCCATTTGTGAAGTTTTTGGGTCAAGTGTTCCCAATTTCTCCTGGAATCCTACAACAGCAGAAGAACTCTCATGTCATGCAGTGTTTTCAAATGCTTTTACACTTCTATTGAGGTTATGGAGATTTGATCATCCACCTCTTGAACACATGATGGGGGACTTTCCAACTGTGGGAAGCCAAGTTGGGCCAGAATACCTCTTGTTGCTTCGAAATTCCAGATTAGCATCATTGGGTACATCACCCATGGATCGAATTAAAAGCAGAAGAGTTTCAAAATTTATATCCTTTCCTTCAGAACCCATTACTATGGATTCTTTTCCAAAATTGAAACTCTGGCACCAGCAGCATCAAAAATGTATTTGTTCCACCCTCTCTGGGCTTGTACCTGGGACTCCCGTTCATCAGATTGTTGATGCACTTTTGAATATGATGTTCAGAAAGATAAATAGAAGTAGTCAGCCCTTGACTCCTGCAACTTCAGGTAGCAGTAATTCATCTGCATCAGGAACTGATGAGTCCTCTATTAGACTCAAGGTGCCAGCATGGGACATCCTTGAAGCAACTCCATTTGTGCTTGATGCTGCTCTTACTGCCTGTGCCCATGGAAGACTTTCTCCCCGTGAATTGGCTACAGGTTTGTTGAATTCTTATTATGCATTAATATAAAAACAGATGTGTATGCTGGGAATGCATCCACATAATGAGGCACATATGGTAAAAGGTGGATCAAGAGATTTCCATGTGAAAGCCAAGCAGCTTTATGCTCAAAGCACACTGAGTAACTTTATTATGGGCAACACGTTGGATCTAAATTATTATGTGCTTATTTGTGTTTTTCAACCTGATGTAATTGTGCAAGTAAAGCTCCACTTGCTTTGTTGTAGGATTGTTTCAAATATGATTTGTTTACTAAATACTGGTCTGTAGGCAATTGCTCCATTGTAAAAAGCATACAGTTCCATTCAGTTGAGAGCCAATAGAAACTTCTCCACACAATTTTGAACATTTAGTCAAAGGGACAATTGTGTATTTGATTTCCAGCTTTTGTATCCATGTTTTTCCACATATGCTGGTATGCTGTTCAAGCACTTTATGATTTGCACGATGAGTTGCACAATCATACGTTTAAAAGAATTCTAAGTCAACTATGGAAGAAGAAATAATTATACATGTGCCTTTTCAGGAAGTTGAATATTTTGGAAATAACTCAATCAATTGCTGTTATTCTTATTCCTCATTTTCACTTGTGGACAATGTTGTAAGGTTGGTTTGTTAACTTTCATTGCATGCTTTTTCAGGACTGAAAGATCTTGCTGATTATCTTCCAGCAACTTTGGCAACCATAGTAAGCTATTTTTCAGCTGAAGTAACACGGGGAATATGGAAGCCAGCTTTTATGAATGGAACTGATTGGCCAAGCCCTGCTGCAAATTTATCTATTGTTGAGCAGCAGATAAAGAAAATCCTAGCTGACACTGGTGTTGATGTGCCTAGCCTTGCAGTAGGTATGTCTTTGTATTTTGTAGCTTTGTGGATGAACATATTTGTTTTTTCAGATGCCCGTTATTGTTGAAAATGAAAGATCTCCATATACTGCCTCTGAAGTCTGAGCCAACTTGTTGTGTCACTTCTACTCTCATGATGGAAAATGAATATGTTCTGTTGGGATTTTAATTCACCTACAAATTTTAGACAAGTGAATGGAACACTGTGCTATAAATTTATGATGCATAGTTCTGGTAGTTATCCTGAACACTTATTTGCCTTCAATCAATTACTTGCAGGAGGGAGCTCTCCAGCTACGCTTCCTTTACCCTTTGCTGCTCTCATTAGTCTCACAATTACGTATAAACTTGATAAAACCTCAGAACGTGCCCTCACCCTTATTGGGCCAGCCCTGAATTCCCTAGCTGCTGGTTGCCCTTGGCCGTGCAATCCTATCCTAGCCTCATTGTGGGCCCAGAAGGTAAAGCGCTGGAGTGACTACCTTGTTTTTTCTGCTTCTCAAACTGTCTTCCACCACAGTAGTGATGCTGTAGTCCAGCTTCTTAAGAGCTGCTTTACATCGACTCTTGGGTTAAGTTCCTCTCACGTTTATAGCAATGGTGGTGTGGGTGCCCTCCTTGGCCATGGCTTTGGTTCCCATTTCTCTGGGGGGATCTCTCCTGTTGCCCCTGGAATTCTTTACTTGCGTGTGCATCGGTATGTCAGAGATGTAATGTTCATGACAGAAGAGATTGTCTCTCTTCTAATGCTTTCTGTTAGAGATATTGCAAGTTGTGGGTTACCCAGAGAGAGAGTGGAGAAATTGAAGAAGACCAAGTATGGGATGAGATATGGACAGGTTTCTCTTGCCGCAGCAATGGCACGCGTCAGGCTTGCAGCTTCACTTGGGGCTACTTTAGTTTGGATATCCGGTGGATCAAGTTTGGTTCAGTCCTTGATCAAGGAAACTTTACCTTCTCGGTTTATATCGGCCCATGGTTTGGATCCGGAAGGCAGAGAATCTGGAGGGATGGTTGCCATGCTGGGGGGTTATGCCCTTGCATACTTTGCAGTGCTTTGTGGGACATTTGCTTGGGGTGTGGACTCGGCATCACCAGCATCAAAGCGGCGACCAAAGGTTCTTGGGGCACACTTGGAATTTCTTGCAAGCGCACTAGACGGGAAAATCTCACTTGGTTGTGATTGGGCTATGTGGCGGGCATATGTATCAGGCTTTGTTAGCTTGATGGTGGCTTGCACACAGAAATGGGTGCTGGAAGTTGATGTCGGTGTCTTAAAGAGGCTGAGCAAGGGACTTAGGCAGTGGAATGAGGAAGAATTAGCTCTGGCCCTACTGGGACTTGGTGGGGTTGAGGCCATGGGCGCGGCAGCTGAACTAGTCGTTGAATGCGAGATTTGAATGTGACTTGTATTTTTTGTAAGATATGCATCTTGACAGATAGAGATTGGTATGTACTATATAGGTTGTGGAGAAACATAGCTCATTCATGTAAATTGTAAGCATGATTTTTCTTTTGAAAAGAAAAATGGTTTTGATGCTTCTATATAATGCCAAACATTTCCACAACTTGGAACAGTCAGGACTGAAGGATGATGTGATAAAAAAGGGGACTAATCAATAAAATATATTTTCAGGTAAATCACTAAGAATTTTTTTGGGCCATGTTGCTGATTATTTCGTGGGTTAAATTCTTATAGCTGGTCGTGAATTTTCTTGTTTTTGGTTTTGTTGTGGAGAGAAAGGACGCACGAAGGGCTTAAGTTTGAAGATGATGTTCAGAGAGAGAGAGAGAAAAAGAGATGAGATAATGAAAGATGAAATGAAGCGTTGAGTATAGAAAGAAGTTTGTATTTTTTTAAAGGACAATGCTTGGGTCCTCAAGCTTGAGTACCAACCTTGTCCTCAAGTCCACCAAAAATCATAATTCGGTCATACCGGCTCAAAATCAAAACCGTTCAATTTTTAGATCATCTAATAAATATCATTTCTAGAAAAAATCAACTCAATCGGAAATCGTTTGATTGTATAACTGTTAACAAATAGATATATGGTTTGGTCTTTTAACTATGATCTTATATTTATTCGTTAATAATTGTACAACTAAACGATTTCTGATTGAGTTGATTTTTTGTAGAGATGATCTTTGTTAGGTAATCTAAAAATTGAACGGTTCCGATTTTGAACCGGCACGGCGGAATTATGACTTTTGGTGGCTTGAGGACAAGATTGGTCCTCAAGCTTGAGGACCCAAGTCTAAAAATTGAACGGTTCCGATTTTGAACCGGCACGGCAGAATTATGACTTTTGGTGAGCTTGAAGACAAGATTGGTCCTCAAGCTTGAGGACCCAAGCATTTTTCTTTTTTAAAATATGAAATTTCTTTTATGGTCATTTTACCAAAAGACAAAATTGTCTATTCATATATTAAAATGGTGTTAAGTAAGAAAAGAAAATTATTGGGTCTACATAAATTTTGCTAGTATTTTTTGCTCTAATATCTCTTCTAACTTAAAATTGCCAAAATCTAATTCCCAAAAAGAAAAAATTTGCCAACACGGCTATAAGCCTATAAACAATGTTTACAAAGACGGGAAAAAAAAATAGTGCGAAAATGGCTTATTTAAATATTTACTTTTTAAAACTATTTTGGTCTCATTTTATCATACTAAAATTTATTTTTTTAATTATTTTTTGTAAGTTTAGTCTTGTATTATATGAAATTGTCAAAACTGTTAATTTATTTCTGTCACGTCATCAATTTAAATAATAAAATAGATAGACTTGATAATTTCAAGTAATATGAGAAAAAAAATATGAAAAGAGTAAATTGAAATAATAAATTTTAAATGAATAAAATTAAATAAATTATAATTTTAAACATAAATGTGCAAATAAACCTATAAAACATTGCCAAACACGACCAATGGAAAAATTGACAAACACTCGCAGTGACAGAAAATAAGAGAAAATGGGAGCAAGGGTGTTCCCGCTAACGTGCGCACCCCCTGCACTTTCACCTGCGTCATCATCTTCAACCCGTGCAAGGCTTTGGTCCTCTCCTTTGAAGCCCATACATGCAACTGCCACAGGTACAGAACCTTTCAGTACATCACTTGGTTTTATTTATTGTTTCTTCTAAATTTTCATGCTTTCTGGGTTTTTAATGGCAGTTTTAAGGAAGAGCACGAACAAGGAAGAGCCACTATTAGAAGGTCTTCCCAAAGAGTATTACGACGATGTAAGTGCCCCTTATCCTTAATTGGGCCAAATGGGTATGCAAAGTTCATATTTTTTAGAACACAACCCCCCTGGTCATGAATTTTATTCTTTGTGCTAGCATGAAAATTAAGTATGACGGATGACCAAAAATATTATTATTAGATATCAAGCACTTTGGTATAACAATGCTATTTATTTTTTATCATGCCAAATTCAGTATTATTGTTAGTATATTTCTAGTTTTGGAAGCTGGAACTGTAAACTAAGCTTTTTTCTGAATTAGGAATGGCAAGCTCGGCAAAGGGAGAAAACAAAGGAGCTGCATCGAAGACGTCAGGAGGAAGACGAGGAGGAGGAAAGAAAGGTTGAAGAGTATCGCGAAATTGGCATGAGACTGAAGGATTATCCAGAAGAAGAGGTCCGGAAAGCTCGCAGATTGATTTCGAGCTTTATTAGAGCGGCTGAAGAAGTGGAAGAGGTAATATCAGAAACCCATTGTGTTACAGTTGGCCTAATCTTTATGAATCACCTTCAATTCCTTATGTATGCTCTCTTGCACTTTTGTACTTATTGTGTGACTGTTCATTGATGTTTATACTATGTGCAGAAAATTGAGGAAGCTGCTGAGAAAGGGGAACTGACTGAACTTGTTTTGATGGTCATATGGAATCGCCTTGATCTTGCCCGACGTGACGTAAGTTGGTGGTGGAGTGTCTCTAACTTTTTCCCATTGATGCCGCAACTTTTATCCTCAGTAGTATCTGTGATTCTGAGGTTTTAAGCTTAATTAGCTCAAATTCAAAGTTTTGCAGTGGAATATAATATCAGAATGTTATCATTAGCATCCTAAAACTCTCTCTCTCTCTCTCATACACACACCCTATTGATTTTGGCTGTTTATGACATTTTTACAGGATGAAAAGGATGTTATTAGAAGTCTTGATTTGCTATACAGAAGGGTTGAGGTATGAATTTCTCTTCCAATTCTATTTTCCAGACTTGAAAGTGTTAACCAGTTATGTAGTTTCTTTTTTTATTTCTAGTTGGACGATTTTTTAAGCTGTTGTGATTACTGAATAGTTTCAGCCTAGAACAGCTTGCAGAATTAGTGTAGATATCCCCCCTAAGACTCTATATGTAGAATTTTATTTCTTCTTCACCTTTCTTGGAAAGACAATCACAAAAAATTTTACTCAACATATTAGACTGAGATTTTGAAACGGGAGGCTACTCCTGCCATGAGACTGCTGGACGATCTTTTGAATCTGCATGATGGGTTTGATGATGAAGGGTGGCTGAAGGAATGCAAAAGGCGCATGGTTGATACTTTTCCACGAGAGGATCCATTTAGCATTCTAGTTCCAGCAGGATTTGACATTGACAAGGTATGCTGCAAATATGCAGATTTGGTTATGATTGAGTTATTCTTTTTACAGGTTTTGAATGTCTGGCTTTTAGGTTTTAGTCTCTATTGACTTTACAGAATTCCTAGCTTGTGAGGGCCTTTTTTCTTCTTTTTTTAAACGGTGGGGGTTGTATTCTTGGTTATTTAAGAAAATCACAAGGCATCAGACGATTGAAGTCTCATACATCTTATCATTCTTTCTTGGGAAGAGGAGAATGAGATGATCTTGGGCAATAAATATCTGTGCAGGAAGTTAGCAAACTAATTAAAGGACTAAACTTAAGAATCAAGTGAACATTGCTGGATAGGACTTTTTCATCCCAAAATAAATTTGACTATTCTCAGACTGATTTATTGAAATTTATGTACTGTTAATTTTATTTTGTCATTTCTGACTTCTTTGTTTGATCTTTTTACTACATCAGCATCAGGGACCACTCAGGCTACCACTTGAAGCTGATGATGCTCTATTGAGGGTCGACTTTGTTAGAGAGGTTGATGCATTGCTACAAGAGGTTCGGAATGAGCAAAATGAAGTACAAAATGCACAAGGGCTGGATCCTGAATCCATTGCAAGTAGGTTAAAGCAACAGGAGAAGCAGCGAGCCATACGCCTGGTGGAAGCTATACTAGATCTGGCCATTAATTTGAAATGGTAGCAAAATTATGTTTTTTCATTCTTGTAGCTTTTTATATTTTCTTGCTAGAAGAGGGTTTGTTGGTGTGTTGGGAAGGGGGTTGCAGTAGAACCTGTAATGGGAAGCATTAGGCTCTTTTAGTCAGTTATAGGATTCCATTAGTGGAATTCAGTTCATCTCAAATTAGTTCTGCAGTCAACAGTTTAATTGTGGTCTAGTTTGGAGGATAAACCTTCATGTTGTACCCACTGTTCAATGTAGAATTTATAGTAATTTAGATAAATATAGGAACAAAGAAAGCAATTTATAGCTTTTCTTTAATTACATATACACACTTAAGAATATGATGAGGCGAGGGCTATTATTTTATTTATTTATTTGAAAAATGAAAACATTACAGGGAAGCCTGACAAATTTACATGGGATTTACAGCAGTACCCTATCTGCTACTATGCTGCAGTTCAATCTCTTATTATCTAAAAGTATTCCACAATAAACTAACCCCAAAATAAATAAAAAATCTACATGGATCAACTAATAAAGTTACAACGCAGAAACAAAGGCCAGTAAGGGGCCTAGGGGCCACTACAAGCTTCTTGCTTCAAATAGAGCACAACTGTGAGACTTCATTTGATAAGCAAAAGAACCCACCATTTGCTCCACGACAGGCTCACCACCAATTGAGAAAAAACCTGGAAATGGAAGAGCCGTGTCAACCAAACGGTACCATGCCATACCCTCTGGGGGCGGAGGTAGAATAACAGTCTCTGCATGATCAGCTGCACTGAAGGCGGCAAACAAGTCACCCCTCAAATCAGCATTTTCATCTCCTGGTTGGTTCACTTCATCATTGTCGGCCTTCAACCTCATGGTAAGAAATTTGCATAATGGGTCTTCCCATCTTGGAGAAGATTGGTCACTTCCATACCAGTCAATAGTTTCTTCTTTCAGGAAGCTCCTCTTCTGAAGAAGGTCGCTGCGCCTCACCCTAAGTGAGCTTAAAAATGCAATAAATGTTGTGGTTTGAGTAGCAAAACCTGTTCCCTGTGTATTCCAATCAAAAGCTTTTCTATTCCTGTATGCAGGCGAACCACCTGAAGATTGTCCACACTCATCTCCCATGTTAAGAACAGGAACACCCAGTGAAACATACAAGATGAAGAGAAAATTACGGATTTGTTTAAGTCGTCTTTCTAGTACAGCGGTTTTATTTGTAGGCCCTTCTTCCCCACAATTCCAACTCAGTTGTGAGGCTAACTGAGAACCACTGAAACTAACAAGGTCCACTAGAGAAAGTCCAGAATTCCTGGTTATAAAATTGAAAGAGAATGCTGGACCTCGTCCATCCGAAAAGATGTCCCCATTCCCGCAAAGCCGCGTAGCAAGATCACTAAGAAGACCCTCACCCCTCAAAAAGTTTCTTACATCATTACAGAATTTTGTATTCACTTCTGCCCATCTCTTCCAATGAGGAAAATGAGTTTCCTTTGGTACCATGTCATGAGGAAAATGAGTTTCCTTTGGTATCATGTCATGAGCAGAATGGGTTTTCTTTGGTACCATGTCATGAGGGTCCCAGTAGTCTGCAATGATCTTGGTCTTTGACAGCAGTGGATCAAAAGCAATTGCTTCAACCAAAGGCGGGCGGGATAAGTATTCACCACCAAACCCGCGCAATAGAGATGATGCATTTATGAAACAAAAACCATCAATGTGAAACTCAGTCACCCAGTACCGAAGACTATCCATTACCATTTGTTGCACAACAGGATAGTTACAATTCAAAGCATTTCTTGCTTTCAAATTCTCAACCCCATTTACATGATAATAAGATGAGGTATCAATTCCTTGCAGTGCTTCACCCTCAGCAGTATGGGTGAAAACAACTTCCAGTAGGACCTCAATTCCCTTGGCATGAAATTTTTTCACCATCTCTTTCATAGAGTTGATAGCTGATACAGGGTCTCCAGAAGGTCCAAAACAATTCATTGGGGAAAAGAAATGGCAAGGGAAATATGGACCTTTTTGCTCATCAAATGGGAAAATGGGCTCTAATAAAACTGCATTAATACCCAGATCTTTAAAATGCTCCAACTTCTCTGTCAAACCAGAAAAGGTGCCCGCTATATCAGCTGGTAGCTGACTAGACTTGTGCTCGGTAAACCGTTTCACGTTCAACCGATAAACCACTAGTTTTTCCATTGGTAAGTCAGGCTGAACATCACCATCCCAGTAAAAAGCAGGTTCCTTGCATAGTCTTCCGAGATACTTCAACCGTGCTTCATGATTTTTAGGAACAAATTTTGAAATGATCTTAGCATATGGATCCAGAAGAACGTTCCCTCCAAATTTATTCTTGCTTCTCAGCATATGGGTCCCCTTAAACCTATAACCATAGCTCACAAAAGTCAATGGACTTTCAAATGATGCATGCCAAATGTCACCTGATCGATTGACATATGGATCTAGATCAAGCTCCAAAGCAGGTTTCTCATCTGTGGTGTCATCATACAAGCATAAAACCACACTTTCTGAATTTCTTGAAAAAATGGCAAAGTTCATGGTACCATCACTAGAAAAGGAGAGACCCAATGGAGCAGGATAACCTCGACCAAAACCAACTGGGGCACAGAAATTCGTCTTCCTATGACTTCTTATTTCCAAGCCACTCATATCATCATCTGCCAGAGCTTTCAAAATAAATGAGAGATAGAAGGGGATTTGTTTCGCCTCAAACTCCAATTCAAGAGTAAACCTGCCAGAAGCAGTCTGTATGAATGGGCTTTCAAGGGTGGTAGTTCTGTCATCTTGGGTTGAACTTTTAGAGTCCAAAGGCATTAAACTGGATGAATCAGCTCGATACATGCCCCAACTAAGTACTAATCTGTTATCACTGCTAGACAGTTGTAATGATGAAACTTCAACATACACAGTGTATTTGACATTTTTCTTTCTGACAACCAAATTGACCAGATCTTCATTCTCTGTCCTAAATAAATAAGTTGATACCTTGTCTGTTTCTTCAGTTTCAGTACCAATGGAGAATGTTTTCTCCATTGGCTCAATAGAAACTTGTGACTTGGCATACACTTTCAAGTTACTATCCCGAGGGAAATTTTTGGTAATATTTTGCACAACTTCTTGGAAAACTATTTTTCTTTCTGCACCCAAATTTACAGAACCGCAAACAAATTTGTTTCTGTCTCTATAATGATCGGCAGCTGTCAGCTTAGATGATTCATTGGTTCCACAATTCAAACAACCCCGTATTACAGTTGACAACGGAAGAGTTGCCATCTACAGTTGCAAAGGTGGAGAATCCCAAACCAGATAGCAGAATCAAACCCTTGCAAGCCAGAAGATCTCCCTACTCATCTGCAAACGAGTGTCTGTTCCAAAGAAGTGTATTAATTTTTCATTCATTGTAGACGAATTTGCCAAATCTCCCTAATATTGGATCCTAGCAAATCATTATCTCAGGTCTATAAGTTGAACATAACCATGATGCAGAAGCATGACCACATTTTTCAAATCACTGGCATGAGATAAAAAAGCTTGAGTTTCATGCTGTAACTACAATTGCAACGACAATATTTGAAGGATAAGCCTATCTAACCGATGAACGAATAGAATCCATGAAAGCATTGACACGGTCATCAATAATCAACAACTATGTGAATCACGAAAAGATGACAAACCCAGTTTTCAATTGAATCTAGATGGTGTTCAAAATGAAAATGTAAATAATCAAAATCTACCCAATATCAAGTGCATCAGCAGCTAAGCAATGAAACAAAACTCACAAACACTGAAATGGAATAATAGCCAATTAAAACAGTAATATCAAAAAGCCAAAAATGTGAATTGACTCAAACACAACAAAATGAGAGGTATTGAACTTACATCATTGGCTTTTTCTCAGTAGAAATCAGATTGATGCACCAGAAATGATCATGGGAAAACAGAGAGAGTGAGACCCAAATAGGTGGAGAGGACGACAAAAACAGTAGAGTGGTTTGGGCTGTCGTCTTATGGAGTGTTATCGCGTTATGAGGACCGCACAACGCAGCAAAGCTGATCGAGATAGGTGAGCTTGAATTGATGGCTTAACACAGAGCTTGAATTGTCTTATGGAAACTCCATTAGGATGCTCGATCTTGGCCGTTCGATTTTAGCTACACTTTTTAAAGTTTTTTATTTGAAGAAGAACAGTTAAAGATTTCAACTCTTTTAAGCAAAAAAAAAAGGACTCAGATCTTTACCTTTAGTTTTTCACCTCATATTTCCCCCTTATCCTCGAAATTCAACCATCTAATTTAAGTTATTCTATACATTATTTTATATTAAGAAAATATTATTTTAAATAAGTAAAACTCTTATTTTTTCTCAATTAAAAATCATTAATCATCAAAGATAATTCCAACTCAAGCCACTACATTTACAATCTACTAAAGATTAATCCAATGGGGTTAGAAACTCATGATACAACAGAGAAATAGGCTCCATCAGAGATTCGGGCACAATATTGATATTTATTGGCATTTCCTTTAAATTCATTTTGCAGGCAATCAAAATACTTGCTACCTCTTCTCAATGCTGATTTGAAGCCCCCTTGAGGACCAAACATTCATACACAAATTAATACTTTGATTAAGAGGTTAGGATAGGAGAGTTATTCATAGCATAGTTACTGCCATTTCTCCTTGAGAATAAAGTCTGTAAATTGATCACTTTCTCATTTTTAACAGTAAGTTCCTGAGCAATGATTTTCTAATATGTATCTTCCCTACTATGAATGATCCCAGTGCGTTTACAAGAACAAGTTGGAAATAGAGAACTAAAATTTGAAAGGAAAGACTAGAAGAACAACAGCTTTCCTAAGATCTCACATAGAATGAGCTTCGGAGCTGGCCTCAGATTCCTGCTTACTAGCCGCTTGAGACGTTCTCTTTGTAGGAACGAGAGGACTGCTATCTTCTTCATCAATGGTTTCTTCTGGTTTATGAAACTCCCCTGAATTGAAGACGGGATGTACATAAGCATCCTTAAGATAGGCCATCATATTCAGAGTTGGTTCAGTAGCCCGTTCAACTGTATCCTTCACCATTGCATCCTGTTCATCAACATATTTAGAATATATACAACAATTAATGAAAAGTAAGCATATGATTTGCACTCCATTATGTCATCTTTGTTTATGATCCCAAATTCAATGATTGTGAAGATCATATTTAAGAATGGTCCTCTGATTCTATGCAAGTCAAATGGCACCAAAAGAAAAAGGGATCATCCAGCCATAACTAGTATGGTAAAGGCTTGTTTAAGAATATATCCAAAAACTTTGAGTAGCCTGAATGAAGTTGTCTATATAGTAATGCACCATAAGTAAATGTATAAGTAAAGCTCCTTGTACTGGAAACTTTAACCTAACCTGTAATGGAAATTTCACAAATGCTGATTCAAAACGGCCCTTGCAGACTCTATGGAACCAGATTGTCAAAATCGGTTGTCCAAGAAGAATTATTGTTGATCGTGAAACGCCTAATGTGCTAAATAGTCCCATTAGAAGAATTTGGGCTATGATTAGGCCAATAATTACACGCAGATGCACATGTGGCCAGAAGGCTGCCCCACTCTCATATTTCTGGTCATAGACGTTAATAATCTGGAAACAAGGGGAAATAGAACCATTAGAGCCATCAAAAAAATGAACTAACTGAAGGATTTGAGGCAATAATTTATAGTATGACTGAGACAGTGGGACTACAAGTAGTTTGGATATATATGTTGTGAGAAGCCTTTTTGCAACTGTAAAACCGAGCTTAATGATAATATGTCAACCAAATGAACTGTACTAGATTTGTCTCCAGAAAAAAAGGCAATTATGGAAAATAATAGAACTATGACATAGTATTGAAAGCAACAGCTAATCAATATGCTAAAAGTAATATGAACTTGATCAAATAGTGTTGCTTTTGCAAGGAACCAATTTCTTTATTTTCTTATTCATTATTCAGGGTGGATGGAATTGAAGACTGTATCAGGTACAGTCATTTAGAGACAGAGAACGTTAAACATGTATGCCTGCATACACAGACATTTCCATAGAAAAGAACACTATAGTTTGTAAGGGCAAAAAAGCAAGGGTATTCATAAGGAATTATGACCATAATTGAATTCCAGTTAGAGATAATATGCATTCATTCCTAATCAACATTTGTTTGCTTAATAGCTTACTTGATTTTTCCTCATCCCTGGTTCTACTTTACATACGTACTTATGTAAAAACATAAAATATCACTGGTAGTATTAGCTAACGCACCTGATGACGGAAAACCATGTAGGAAAAAGCGAAGAAGACAAGAATAAAAGGAAGAAGTATAGGTGTGACAACAGAATACACAAGCCCCAGCAAAATATACAACTGTGTCCTAGGTTCATTTGTAGCAAAGTTCAAGGAACCCGGATCCATTGCCTGCTCCCTATCTTGTTCTGTCTTCACCAAAAATGTGTTCTTAAGGTGGTATAAAGCTAACGGAACCAATCTGAGGATTTCTGCCGCAATTCCACTCCAACCATCAACCATGACATAAGTGATGAAGAATGTGCCTTTCATTGGGATGGACCTCCCAATAGTTTGTGTGAATCTGCAGAAGCAGCAGTACGGTTCCTGTCAGATTATGTCATCATCAATAAAAAAAGTTCGAAAATTCCAAGTCCAGATGGAAAAATGCAAATTTCAAAATTGCTGCTAAGTTGTGAATAATTATTGAGCTTGTTGCATAAGAAAAGAAACACCAGAAAGAAACCTAGGGATCCAAAGGGCAGACAAGATGTATGATTACTGCTTTTTAAAAACTATTGTTTGTTACTAATACAACAGATTATAGAATACCAAAAGACAAACTCTACAGGGACAAACAACTCTGCAATTTGGATAGAGAAAGGGAGAAAAAGAAAATAATATAAATGGCTTGATGAAAGAAAATCAATAATTTCTAGGTCCGGTGTATGAGTTCAGGCGTGAGAAAATTTCAACATAGTTGAGCTCAGCTGCACATTTTGGAAGTTATATGATGTATATGTCAACATATTACTACTACTGTGCCTTTCTTCCTAATATGTTAGCTGGAAAGAGTTACAAGTAATTACTCTGTTGCGGGCTCTTTCATAAATTTCTCAAGCTGCTGAAGTGCTGTTCCTGTAATAATACTTCCAAGAAACACATTGATAAGTATGAACAAGTGATACTTCGCAGCAGATCTCCTATCCAGAGATGAGAGTGATGTAAATCCCTCTATCTTGGACATAAGCATTAGAATCATTGGAAGTATAGCAAGGAATATCTTTAATGCAATGCCTGGAAGAAATCCTTGGATGACAGACTTAACAGCATCTCTAGAAACAAAAATGGGGGGAGGAATTAAAAACTTTATTATTAGTCCATATAATAAAAAAAGAGGAAATAAATAACTAATAGAATGAAATAGGCACACACTTTTCTATTATTGGCTTCAAGAAAGGAAGGGCCTTCTCAATCGACTCAATGTTGGCTAGAGATTGGACGAATGCTATTGGAATCATAAAGAAGAAAGTAAGGAAAAAAAAAGCAACGCCCATGAGCAGTTTTCGCACATTAAGTTCAACATATGGAATTGCAAGATTGCTCCAAAAGATGTCACGTGGCTCAGGAGCCCACTCCGTCAACCAGATGGTAGCATTACTTGACTGCTGAGTTTGAGCACATACAGCTGCTCCCCATCGAGTTTTGAATGAAACAAATGCTGCAGGCATTATAGCACTACGATCATTTGCAACCCTTTCTCTTTCTTTTTTTTCCTGCATGAAAGCTACATCATTATGCATCTAGAACGGACAAACAAAAACAACTGAAACACTCTTACAGATTAGTTCCCATTCACTTTTAGGAAGAACAGGAAAGTCTGGCTACTGGTGCTAGTATTGGCATTGGATATAGCTAAATTAGCTAGCAACGAAAACATAGCATTTGCACATAAAAGATCTTTGGAAAAACAAACATATAAAGAACAAAATGATAACATTGATCAATACTCACTTCTTCGCTCAACTTCTCAATCTTTTCAGAGTAGTAATCAATTGCATCCACTTTCTTTCCCCACAGACCAAAGAAACCTGTCTAAATGGGATATGAGATGGTGAACTCAACAGAGACAAATCATTATCAAGTGGTACTCTCAATAAGAAAGATATGTATTAGCAAACAAAAACCTGATTGAACAGATATAAAATATCAAGTAAAGAGAGAAACCTTTGTCATAGGCCTTGTCTTAGGATTTCTCTCATACTTATTTTGGTAGTAAACAAGCCAATTGTTCGTACTCTTCTTTGTTGCGACCAAACTTGCAAGTTTATTTGCATTGTATACAACCTACAAATATTTTATAAAATAAAAGCAATAATGAAGTTTTTGTAACAATGAAAATTTATCGCAGCTACAACACAAACATGACATCTTTATTTTCAAAAGTGACTCCTGAATGTCAGTTTATAATGTTACCATATGTTCTTTAAAACATTTCACCATTATTCTCTGATTCCTTCACCAGTCAAACTAATAAAAATTAAAAAAAGTTAATACGTCTGCATACTTGATGTGTAAGATAGTGATCAGGATGGTTCACGCAAAAGAAATGTTCAATATGCTCACTGACAGATTCATCAGGATCTGGGGGTACATTCCTCACAAGAACCTGTTAGGGACATAGAATCAGTATCATCAACAGCAAGCTAAAATATAATCTAGCTATGAGTAAGCATATTCTAATGGTGAGTAACAAATGCACATGCATCCATGAAATATATTGCTTTAGACAATAACTAGTTGCACTTGGCAAATGCATACTCGCCAAATATTAAGAACAAATCCTATAACCAGATTGTTAGCTATCATTCAACAACTTAAGATTTTAAGGTCATTTCTAACAAAACTGACCCAATCAAGTGCATCAATGATAGGTATTAGCTTTCACACAAGAACCGGAAGAGATTATACTGCCAGACATGTCTTAGATAGTCAGACACTGAGGGCATAATAAAATCAGACCACCATTTAGATGCCCTCACCGTGAATTGATCTGGACGACGTTTTTCAGCTGCTAAAAATTCAAGCCTTTTAGTAGCCACCGACTTGTATTCATGGTATAAAACAAAGCATGTCCAAAAGGTGAAGACATATGACATTACAAGATGTGCCCAGAACCTAGAAGACAAATAAAATTTTCATTGGAAAGTATGAACATCACATTATGTTAACAGAACAGAAGAACGAATCACTATATAAACTTCCAAGAGAAAAAAACAATATATATATATATATATGGGACAGAAAAATAAAAGGTATCAAGTGAAAAAAATAATAATAATGATAACTCACTTAGGAGACCCAGAAGGAACATTGGATATTGAGAGTTTATCTATATCGCTGAATGCTACTTGTTGGACCTTTTCCAGCGTCTGGCTCGTAATATTGACAGGCACCAAAACAACAAGCGCCAGCAAAGTTATGGGGAAGAATATCTTCAAGCTGCATGATCATATATATATGAGCATCATTAAGTAATTCATATATTGATCAAGTGTTTCCAAAAACATGTAATATCAAATTATCAATGTGTTTAAGACAATCTCTATGTGACCGTAGAGATTGGCAATGAGCGGAGAGGCCCAAGACTTTATATTTTATTATGCAAACTTTGTTTCGCGGTGGCATTGTCTCTCTTAACAAATTAAAGCAACAAGTAGATCAATTTATTATTGAAGTTAGTTACCCAAGTACATAAATCCGAATATATGCAGCTGAATCGAGGCCTGCATGATCAATAAGCTCTGGTTCGGGCATCTTCAACGCTGCAGGCATCCAATTGAGGAACTTGAGGTACGGTTTGACATCCAAGTTGACAAATTTATTGACATAAGCCCCAGAGCATGTTGGGCTTCCTCTGATTCCCTTTAAATACCATTTGGGGAAATAGACTCTGTCGTTGAAGGGTTGAAGCCGCAGCAGAGCAAATGCCACAAGGAAGCCCAATGCAGTCAAGATATTGATAGCTGCTGCTACCATGATGTCATTGAAATTCGCCATTAATGATATTCAAGCTTCTCATATACCTCCTGATCAGAAGTTACATTCAAATGCGCAATGTGGGTTATCAATTTGGCGCCGATAAAAATCAAATGCAACCATGTTTGTGATTCTAAAGATAATGTGTGTATTGGGAAAAAAGAAAGAAAATTTCAGTAGAAGAAGACGAAGAGAAAACAGAGGAATTGCATGACAAACCAAACCTGTATATATGTTCCTTGGGGGTCGTGGCTGAAATCAAATTCAGTGGAAGAGAGAATGAAATTGACGATGAGATTATGCGGAGAACGAAAATTTGGAAAGAGAAAGAAATTGGGATCGTGTTTTGTTAAATGTATGGGAATGTGAAGCAGAATGGAGAGCGGTTGATGGCGGCAACAAGCTCGGAGGCATGTTTGGCCTCGCTGCTCTCACGCTTGCAACGTTACCACGTGATATTTGAATATGTTCTTTGACCAAATTGCCCTTGTATTACTTTAAAAAATATATATAATAGAGAGAATTAAGAGAAAATTAAGACATAGTTTGAGCATTCCTAAATAAAATTAAGAGAGGAAATAGAGCTAATGTCTGAAGCATGGTGATCCAAGTCATATTTGTTAAGAATAATCAATGAAGCGGGAGAAGGTTAGGGACTTGAGAATTATGGGTAAATTAGAATATAAAATCGAGAACAAATGGTCACTAAACCAAATGATTATTAGCTTTCTTAATTTTAATTTTTAATGAAAATAGTATATTCATGTAAGGAACTTATAGAAGACAAATTACTCCTCCCTAATATATTTGTTAGAAATAAAATATGGACCTCAGATTTACCATAGAGGCTTGACCAAAAAAAAAAAAAGTTCACTATTATAAATTCAACGGTGGAAAATGAAAGAAGAATACCAAAAAAAAAAAGTTCATTATTATAAATTCAACGGTGGAAAATGAAAGAAGAATAACATGAAATTTTGTGGTCTATTGTAGAAGCAGACAAAGCAATATACAATCCTATATTCCCATCACACTCACTCACTACACATAATACAAATAAATTCAACAAAATGTAAATTGAACAGTTACACGTCAGCCTAAGGCTAAAACTTCCTCTCCCATTGATCCCATCCTTCCATTCGTCACCGTCTGATTGTTGTTACCTCTACTACCATCAAAATCATCACCACCGTCCATCTCCTCCCCCTCATCATCATCAGACGACAAGGGCACGAGACAACACGTGCCATGCAAGTGCCCATTCACACACACAAAATACTCCAACGCCCCATCATGCGAGCCAAGCCTCCGAGCCGCGCTCTTGGGCATGAGCCGAGCCGCCGTCATGCTCCACACAGGGGCCCCACAATAGGGACACGTCACCTCATCTTCAAGCTTCACCTGCCGTCCGATCAAACACGCCATCGTCCTCGATCTCCGAAATCCCTTGAATACCCCTCTATAAATCCCCAAACCATCTTCGTTCCCCGCCATCGAATGCTCGCACGGATCGCTCACATACAGCACGTCGTCTCGGCATTGACTAGTTAGAAAGCTCCGGCCCGAAGTTTTCGAGAATCGCGAGGTTTCCACGAAGTGACCCGGGGTGGGTTGACTTACTGTGAAATTCCGAGTCGGCTTGCAACCGCAGCAGAAGAACAAGAGCTTCGCGAGCGTGTGCCATCCGCCGCCGATCCGAGTACCTGTCGGCGCATCATCCGTCAGTGTTGCTATCATGCGCGGGGCGCGATGCACGCAGAGCTCTCTCCATAGCAGCCGCTTCACGACGGCTCGGAGCTTGTGGTTCACCGACGCGGTTGAACAGAGCGCGTGTATGTCCCATTTCATGGTCTCGAAGACGAGGAAGAGTACGCGCTCGTTGAGAATCCCAACGTCATCTGAGCCGGACCACTGACTCGGCGGGTTGGGTCTGATTCTCTGGTTCGCACTCATTGGGTCGACAATTCTGAATTGTCCATAGTCTTTGAAACCATTGTCGCGTTTATATATAAGGGCGTTGAGAGCATTAAGCTGACACGTGTCGTGCTAGGATTGGATAACTAACTTCCGGGGCTCCTTGACGTGTCTCATGGCTATTTGCTTGTGGACACGTGTTGCTATTTTATTGCTTAGATGGTGGGATATCGAATCGAGGAATTGCATCAGTATGGGTATCTAAACGGGTATATGTTGACACGTGGTGAATTGTCTTTTAGAGTCAGAAATATCTTTCTTCGTGGCACAAAAATATCTGAGGTTTTTTTTTTTGGCCAAGAAAAATATCTGAGGTTCGAGTACTGGATGTGGATATAGTGGTGGGATCACCACACGTGGTGCGATAGAAGGCTCCCACGTGTAATTCAATTTGGATACCGTAAAAAACTGTTTGTTGGCACGTGGTCACGTTATGGACCAAGAGAACTGATGGAAGAAACTTGTTAGTCTGCGGTATGCAAAATTGGATCAAATTAAAATTATTTCTCAGGAGGATGATATGTTGTCGTGGGCCTAAACACTGATCATTTCAGTTTGTCTCTGTGGTTTTAAAACACTTTCCTTAAAAGCTGCGTTCACACTGACTTTCACTTTCAATATATGTTCTATTTTTGGTAAAGAAAGGTCCTGTTGGAATTTGATTCGACAAGTAAATGTGTCGAATATGAATTAATAGTTGTTGATGCTAAAATTTTCACTAGGCTTAATTTTAACAAACAATAATAAATCAATCAACTAAAGTCTTCCACTCAACTGTTGTGCCTCCTTCCAAGCTTTTCTCTTCGAATTGTTGAGATTTTCTCGTGGGGTGTACCTGCAATGACACTCCGATGTTAAAATGAGTAAAGAATTCAATATGCTTTTCAGTATTTACTTTTTTTCTTAGGTTCGATCTCCCCTTTGCATGGAGTCACGTTCCTTTTTATAGAAGAAATAGTTTTTCCGTTACTCCCTACCTTCGCGTCTTTTCTTCTCGTTATCCTTCTTTAATATATTTAATCGTTGGTGCCTTTATTCGAGTTCACGGGTCATTAAAGTTGGGATAAAAACAGGCTGTTCGTTTAAGACAATAAATGTTACCGTTTTCACTTTTGGGCCTTAATTTATTTTGGTATTTTGGGCTTCGTCTCTTGATTTTGGCTTTTCTCTGGGCTGAGCCTGATTACGTTTCAACCTTGGGCTCGAGCCCAGATATTTCCGTCGCCCACAAGTGTGTTTATTACATGTTTTTGATAACTCATCTGAATTGAGGTAATTTTGAGAGGGCAAAGGTATGACTTAATTATATTCTTTTCTTTCTTGTTGGGCAAAGGTATGACCAGTATCATCAATTACATAGATACACATGCTGATATATAAGGTATTAGAAAAGGGCTGGCATGGCACTATCATCTTGGTTGTTAATATCCCAAATAAGCCTATTTAATAGTGTCCCTCAACTATAGTCAAAACTACTTTGATCCATTGGAAACTCAAAAACTATACTAATTAATTATATTTTCATTGAATTTCTGAATTACAACACTATTCATGATTTCATAATAAGTTATTTAAAAATTTGTAAACAATATGAATTGACATAATCTCCAAAAAATGAATTGAATAGTCAATAAAATGAAAAAAAAATCAACAATCACAAAAAGGCAGCTAGACATGAATTTTTTGTAACTTTCTTCTCCACCAAACAAGATTCTTCAAAAATATCCACCAAAAACCCAAGCTCCTTTAACTTCTCCCCCAAGTCTCCATCACCGCTTGTCAAAAATTGAATGGGTTTCTCCAAGAACTTGCTAACAATCTCTCTACTCATATCTTCCACTAACATACTTTCCTCATACGATAACTGATCTGAACCCTTAATTTTATCCATCAACTTTTTCTTCTCTGATTCTCTAACCCTTTCCCCAAATGCCTCTAACCTCTGAA
Organism: Purshia tridentata; assembly: GCA_003254885.1. Taxonomy (NCBI): domain Eukaryota; kingdom Viridiplantae; phylum Streptophyta; class Magnoliopsida; order Rosales; family Rosaceae; genus Purshia; species Purshia tridentata. The sequence continues at coordinate 55,216 of QANT01003724.1, read as the reverse complement.
TTATGGAAGCGACTTCTTCCCCTAATGCTTGATCACATTCTTTCTTACTTTTACGACGTTTAATCAAAATTTGGTCAGCGACAAACTTACCGCGACTACTGTAAGCCAATTCTTGGAAAACGACGTCGTTCTGTAGTGGGTTTTTGATCATTATTTGGAAGAGGCTGTTGGGTTGATACGTTGGGGCTGTCACGGCTGTGATGGTTGCTTCTGGTGAAGTTATAATGTTGCAGGAGATATTTCTCCTTGTTGTGACCGAACTGCCCTCGCAAACAAGACTTTGGAGATGTGGTCTGACGGAGAATGGCATCGGCAAAACCGCCATTTTGCTTTTCTTTCTTGTATGCGAGTGACTGAGTGTCCGGGAATTTATTTATAGAGGATTTGGCTTTCCAAGTTTGACTGGGTAGGCAAGCGTTCCTACTTGGATTTGAAATTCAAGGTTTGACTTTGACTTAGTCCGCCGCCCAAGTTTTCCCAAACGACATCGGATTCAGGCTCAAATTTAATGGGCTATACCCAACGCTTGAGCCCAATACTGAAAGTTTTTAAAACCAAACCTTGATCCCGAAAGAGAAGCCCAATTTTGCCAATGCCCATGCCTTTCTAAAATATGGTCCAACTACATAAACTTCCTGTGCACAATGGATGCAAATATAGTTCATTTTTATGTACGAAAGCAAGGAAGAGAAGATGAAGTTAATCAATCTTATTTTTTCATTTTAATTTTATATTTGTGTTTTGTTTTAGATACTAAAAACTAAATAGTAAATAAGCATAAAACTTAAAAACCATAATTTTTTAATTATTTTATAATGGGTAAAAAGAAAATCAAAGAGCCATACATTGACCACCTAAAATCCCACTTGAAGTGTTTGAAGCATGGCCTTGGCCCTTGGATATGAATGATCAGTTGGTGGGTCACGTGTTGTTCGCACAGCACAGTACTTGCTAATGCCGATATCTAAGACCCCGTATGCACCACGCTCCAAGCGCAAGTTAGCATACATACTTTTATATACCTTCAGTACACCCCCTAGCGCACATTAGACTCCCTTTCACCTAACCAACTCATAATCATATGTTTGCGCTTCTTCCACATAAAAACTCCTTCTATCAGACTCATCCAACTCTGTCTCTCTGAAATTAGGGTTTCTCAGAGACTCAGTCACACACTCTCTCTCCCTTTGTATGCGATCTTTGTGCTTCAATGCCTGCGAATCTCAACCAGAGATTTTCCACAGAGTGCCAAATTGTTCAATTCCTTGGGCGATTGCGGCACATCGGTGAGTTCGTGCATCTGTTTCAGTTCAAATAGCAGTCCCTAATTGAATTGGAGCGCCTCCGGTGGTTTTTCCGATGGCGCCCAGTCGAAGGAAAGGAGCTAGCAAAGCCGCTCAGGCCGCCGCCGCTCGCCGCCAATGGAAGGTCGGCGATCTTGTGCTTGCTAAAGTCAAAGGCTTTCCTGCTTGGCCTGCTACGGTAAGTCTTCTGGGCAAAATAGTCTTTCTTTATATTTTTAGTTTTTATTTATTTTTGGCATGATGAGCCAAGACGACTACTGTTGTGGAATATGCTTTAGTTAGGGTTTTGGTGCTTTTTTACATGCTTAGTGTGTTTGATACAGAGTGGGATGTTGCTTGTAAGTTTGTTATTCTGGATCTGAATTCGAATATATTTTTTCTTGAACTTCTTTGGGCAATCTTATTAATGGGGACCCTTTTTTTTTGCTTACAATCATGGTAGCTGGAAGTGTTAGGTAATAGAGGAGATTCATGGGTGTTTGCGTTTTCTTCATCTATTTTTTGTAATTGCATTCAGATATTTCTTGTTCGATGCATATGGAACTGGGGGTTTGGTGATTAGTGTTTCTTTTTCTATAATTATATTGCGAAAAAAAGTTAATTTTCTTTATTAATTGGGGTTGTGAAGCTTTATTTCAAATTTATGTATTAGTGATTCTCTTGCACAGTTACTGAAAGTCCAGCCTTTGCAGTGATTTTGGGTTGTTTTTTACATGGTTTCATTGTAGACTCACTTTCAATGATTCCCAATTGGAGAATCCCAAAGATGGTGACTTTTTTATATTCAGTAGACTGCATATCAAGTTGGCTTCTGATTGCAGGTGAGTGAGCCGGAGAAGTGGGGCTACTCTGCTGATTGGAAGAAAGTACTCGTCTACTTTTTTGGAACCCAGCAGATGTAAGTACTTGTGCATTCTTGATTAGCTTCTAGTAATATTAATGGTGGTGGTTTCTATGGTTGTGTAAGTCAAATAATTAATTGGTTATGACTTTCCTTTCAGATCAGACTTATTGAGGGAAGTTAAATTTCTGCTTTATGATAATATGATGTCATTGTTGTTTGAGTAAGGTATGATTGTTATGCTGATTATACTGTGTATTGAAGAAGTGAAGCCGATTGTGTTGTTATTGACTTTAAAAATTTGGTAATTGGCATCTTAATTTGTGTTTCTCGATATGTTTATATGTACTTGGTCTCTTTAAAATCATTTACTGTTACTCTTTTTTCATTTAATTATACATTTGGATTATATTACGCCAAATTTTAGTTGTGGAGATTTTCTCCCTGTGAGATTCCCTTTGAAAAAGGGGATGGTGCAGTGTTTATTGATCCATTTTTTCTCACTCTTTTAAGTTCTGTCCCTTGTTTTACTTTTATCTGGTTTATCCAATAGGTTTCATTGTAGATATAAACCCTAATTTATTAATGATTTAATAGATATAGATGTTAGTAGAATGAGGGGTGAATAAATTTATTTATGAGGTTTATTGTCAGGCCTGAATAAAGTCACTTAGAAGAGTTGAAACTGGTTAGTTATCAATAAATTTGAATAGTTTATACAGTATTTTGATCCTGAATTCTGCTAGTTTGATTGTCTTTTATACCGTATTGTCATATGAAGCTACTGATTGGTGAACTTGCAAACATTGTTCTGAAGAGAGTACAGTTTAAAATTTAAACCTTCATCCTCTAGGCTAGCAATCTTTACTCAGTATCAAAGTCAAATAAAATGGTCATACATTTTTCAAAGTCGATTTTAAAGAGCACACTTTTTTTTCTCACTCTTTACTAAGCAAGTCCACAAAGGAACTTAGGAAATTGGATATCTTTTCAGTCAAACAATCCCTTAATCTTGTGGATAGAACCTTATATGACATTAGGCAGACGTAGTGATAGCTTTCAATGACTGAAGTTTCTTGGATTTCAAGCAGATATGTGCTATATTCGTTCAAGCATTAAAAATCCTATTAAGAAAGAATTCCTGAAGATTCTTCAATAAAGAATTGACAATACAGTGGTGGCATTGTGATTCTAAGATAAATTGATTAGCATTAATGGTAGCTAAAGAAAAAAAATGACATTTTATTGCGTAGGTTCGTGAAGTCTGTCTGACTTTTCAATGATCAATGGAGTTGCTAATCCACATTAACATACTCGTGTATAATGTATGCTTTTGATGTGATCTTTGAAACTTGTGTGATTCTGCATACATTTAAGTTCATAAATCTTTGGTGGGATTTCATTAACAGGCTAACATGAGATTATCGATTTTAGTATCACTTCAATGTAGACTACAAGATATAACTTCTCTTTCCACTTGGGAAAGCGCAAGGGACCATCTATTTGTTTTATACCATGGATTTTTATTTTCGGGACATGCTTATAGTTATTTCTGTATGTGCATGAACTAGTATGTGTATTTTTATGATGTCATCAGTTTTGTTTAACTTTTTAAGGGGATATTTAATGTTTTTAACATATTTGAATAATTCTCTGCTTTTATCTGTTGTGGACATGGTGAATTCACTTATTTAGTTATTTGCATTGCATATCCATTTAGTTTGTGTTTATAGTGGCCTAACTAATCTTAAATGTAGTAGGAGTTTGATTGATTTCAGCCAGCTAGATTCCTTATTCTACTGAATATTTTTGCTATGTAGAGCCTTCTGCAACCCTACTGATGTCGAGGCATTTACTGAGGAGAAGAAACAGTCTCTTCTGGTTAAGCGTCATGGGAAGGGTGCTGATTTTGTTCGTGCAGTCCAGGAGATTATTGATAGTTATGAGAAGCTGAAGAAAGAGGACCAGGTTGTTGATATTAACTCCAGTGCAAATGGTGGAAATTCAGTGGACGCTTCATCCAATGTTGTTTCAAAGGATCAGTCAGAAGCTCCTGAAGCTGTTCTTGATTCACGCTCAAAATCTTCACATTCTGTGATTGATAGAAATGAGCCAAGTATTTCTGTTGAAGATGCTTCAGCAACTGCTCAAATAGATGCCATGCTTGAGAAGGAGGCTTTAACTGAGGAACCTGCTGCTACAGAAAAGATTACTGAAACACCTCTACCAACAACCCACTCTTCAAGAAAAAGATCTAGAGACTTGCGATCCCAGAGCTGTGTCTCACCGAAAGAGGAAGCACCAGCTCGTAGGTCAAGGAGCTCATCCAGGATGGAATCACGTAGATTACGGAATTCCATAATGCCATCTGATGATGATGCCAAGAATGCTGGGGACATATTGTGTAATGTAGTGCGTGATAGATCTTTAAGAAGGAATAAACGAATACGTAAATCACCTGATGCATCTGAGTGTGATGATGTGAATTCAACTGCTTTTGTTTCAAATGGTTGTATTGAAGACAATGGTTCTGAAGTTGTCACAGTTGATTCTGATGCGTTTAGTTTGAATGAAGGCAGTCCTATTGATTCAGGTTGTAAAGGTGAACACTCAGAGACTGTTGTTGACTGCTTGGATGGGGATGTGGAGTTGATCAAAGGACTTGATCTCCAAATAAAGGCTGTTGTTATTAAGAAGAAAAGGAAGCCAAACAGAAAGAGAGTTACTAATAATGCAGTTGAGCCTATTGCTATGTTGGACAAGGAGACAGGTTTGGAGGTTCGTTTGCAAAGCAGTAGTCAAACTATACAAACTGATTGTGGAAAGTCTTCCAAGGAAGATGGAGATGAGCACCTCCCATTGGTGAAACGAGCCAGAGTTCGAATGGGCAAACCATCCTCTTCAAAGGAGGAAGTTGTTAGCTTCTCACACACTGAAGAAAGTCTGAAGGAAGTTATGCTCAATCCATCAGGGCCGATCAGCACATCCCCAAATTGTGATGACAATTGCCCTGCTGGTAGGGACTCATTTGTGGTAAATGGGACTCTAGATAATATAACACCTTCACGAGGTTGCACTAGAATTTTAGGAAATAGGCCTCACCTTTGGAACACCAAAAAAGAACAATCATTTGGTTGTTCAGTTGATGGTGAAGCTGTTTTACCTCCATCTAAGCGTCTCCATCGTGCTCTAGAAGCCATGTCAGCTAATGCTGCTGAAGACGATGAAAAATGTAATTATGAATCGTCAACCATGAAGGCATCTACTTTTGATTGTAATATTTCTTCCACGAGCAGATGTCTTCATTTGAATGTGGAGAGTAATACAGGTAATGGTTTGGGACTGCAGAGCGAGGAATCTTTTGGCAATAATGCTTCGGGGGTTGATGCTTCTGGGTTCTCCACCAATTTAAACCCTTTAATGTCGGAGGAAAATGCTAAACCACTCATAGAGGTGGATGAATATGATAAGAGAAGTGAGAGTCCTAACACCCAAACGCATGAATGTTCCATTAATGATTTTCCAGATTCTAGAGATCATGCTAGTGGTAAAAATCTTAGTGGTGGTTCTTCTGCTTGTCACACTAATGGAACTGCAGTCCAGACTGAAAATCCGGGGCATTTTTCGCCTAATATGGATAGAAGAGAGGCTGGTACCAGATGCAATCAAGATTTAATGGCTGAGTTGCCTCTGAAGGATGAAGGCAGTGCCAAAAATATTGAACCGAGCAATTGTGTGGCAGAAAATCCTGACATTGAATTCATTAATTCAGATTATACTCTGAAGAGTGTAGATCCTGCATCAGGTGCCAACCATGGACCTGTCGCAGTTTCACTTCGAAATGATGCTAGTCCACTTCACAATAGTGCAGAGGGCCGTAGTGAGAATATCAAGTATCTGGATTGTCAGCTTGAAGATAACAGAGAAGTCAATGACATGTAAGTTTCTGTAGAGTGGTGTAGTTCTGTGGTAGAATTTGATGCTTCATTGTGTTCATATTTCACAAGAAGTGCCCTCCTCTTGCTCCTTCCCACAAATAAACTTAATGCATAGATTTTCTTAATTTGTTTACTCTTTTTCCCTTGCCATCATAATGGAGGAGTTTAATGGAGGAATTTTTAGGTAAGTTTTGTTTTAAATCTCTGTTGCTTTGTATTTTGTTGTCTTAGGCTTGATGTTGGGAAAGAGGTCGAACATAAACCACTAGAGAAGGATCTAGGTTCAGTTTCTAATCCAAATGAGTACTTGGGTGAAAAGCATGTTTCCTGTATCCGGTCAAGTCCATCCTTAACAGATGGAGGAGATTCTCTTGCACAAGCATCACCTCCCAATACCTCAGGCTATCGCATGTCTACTTCAGATAGTAGTAATATTCTCCAGAACAATGGCAGTTGTAGTCCTGATGTTGATTTACAGCACAAGAGAACTTCATCTACTCCAGTTAATGAGGATGGGAAGTCCGAATCAGTGGCTAGTCCAAGACCAAAAGTAGTGAGCAGGTACGCAGAAGCACTTGCTGCTCTGTCATCCTTCGAGACAATGCTTGGAACATTGACAAGGACCAAGGAGAGCATTGGTCGAGCAACTCGTATAGCAATCGACTGTGGAAAGCTTGGTGTAGCTACTAAGGTAGGGAACACCATATTTTTAAGTTTGAATTTCTATGTGAAGTTTATGTAAAATCTTTTACATATATGAATTCTTTCTTGATGCATAAATGGAGATGATAGAAGTATTTCGTTGCTGTATTTGTTGATGTTACTGCATCAACTTTCATTTACTATTTTTCTTAGAACTTATAATAATGTTAAAAGTGGGAGGAAGTACAAACATGTGCCTTGATGTCTTACTTGTGTAATATTTCTTCTTTTTAAACTCAGGTGTTAGAAATTCTTGCTCGTTATTTGGAAACTGAGTCAAGCTTACACAGAAGGGTGGACTTATTTTTCCTGGTGGATTCTATTGCTCAGTGCTCTCGAGGTTTAAAGGGTAATGTTTGTATATATTGTTATGTGTATTGGAGCTAATCGTCTGACATATAAGAATTAGTGAAGTATGAATGATCTATATGTGAGATTTGCTTCATGTTGATGTTGATATTGATTTTGAATAATAGGTGATGGTGGTGGTATGTACCCTTCAGCCATCCAAGCAGTGCTGCCACGGTTATTGTCAGCTGCTGCTCCTCCTGGAAGTTCTGCACATGAAAATCGTAGGCAGTGTCTAAAGGCAAGCAAAGTTATTTTATTTTATTTTTTTTTCAGTCTTTTATTTTGCTGTAATTGCATATTGGAATAGTATCCTCTTACCCTTGATTATTGCTTAGTGTTGGGTATTTTTCTGGTAGGGCAATTTTGTTTGGCTTGTGCTAAATGCCTTACCTGTTCATCTTCTTCTGCATAGGTTTTGAGACTTTGGTTGGAAAGAAGGATTATTCCGGAGTCCATAATTCATCGCCATATGCGAGAACTGGATTCCCTCAGTGGGTCTTCTTCTGCTGGTGCCTATTGTAGGCGCTCCTCCAGAACAGAAAGGTCTTTGGATGATCCTCTTAGAGAAATGGAGGGTATGCTTGTTGACGAATATGGAAGGTTTGAATTGTTTGGCTCTTACTTCTAGATTGTCTTATATTCTCATATTTTATCATTTATTGAGTTCATTTCTGCAGCAATTCAAGTTTTCAACTTCCGGGATTTTGTATGCCTCGCATGCTCAAGGATGAAGATGATGGAAGTGATTCTGAAGGAGAAAGTTTTGATGCTGTCACTCCTGAGCATAATCCTCATACCCATGAAGAACATGAAACCATGCCTGCCACTGAGAGGCATAGGCATATCTTGGAAGATGTCGACGGAGAGCTTGAAATGGAGGATGTGGCTCCGTCTTGTGATGTTGACATGAGCTCATCTTGTGATGTTGCTGGAAGCAATGCTGTGCAGGCTTCACATAATCAGTTTGAACAGCATTGTCCACTACCCTTTGCCCCTCCACTTCCTCGAGATGTGCCACCAGCATCTCCTCCACTACCATCGTCTCCTCCGCCCCCACCACCACCACCACCTCTGCCTCCACCTCATGTCACCCACCCTCCATGTGCTATGGCCGATTCCTATATCAGTGGTGTTGATTCAAAGCCCTATGCTGATCCACATGTGCGTCTTTGCATTAGTTTTCTTGTTTTCTTTAATAATCTGTCAGTATTACAATGGAAAAATGACTTTGTCATAATATCTTTTTTCTTCTAACTTGTATGTGCATTTGCAGAATGTGCATGACAACAGAGTTCAACCTGCACCTCAGCAGTTGAATGCAACGAGAATCAACCAAACAATTTCTGAGGCAGTGCACTATCGTGCCCCTCAATGTAGAGATCTTCAGAGACAGATGCCTGATTCTACTTCATGCTCTTATAGTAGTTTTCCTACATATTCAGGGAGAAATGTTTCACAAACTGATGGTGCCAGCTTCCACAATAAAGGTTACCCTTTACGACCACCCCATGCTCCACCATCAGACCAGTTTTCTTATGTTCATGGAGACCAGCAGGTGAAGCCTCGACAGGAGGCCCCGCCTCCTTACCGCAACAGATTTGACTTCGTGCAGAATGGGGACAGAGAAAATTTTTACAATAATCATGAAAGAATGAAACCAGCCCCCTATGAGCCCCGTGAGAGCTGGAGGTTTCCTGCACATAATTTTTCTGGTAATTTTCTTGAATGCAAATAAATTTAAGATGACAGGGCTTTGTGGTGATCTCCCTCTTTCTTTTGTATTTTATGGTGACATCTTGATCTCAGAATTGTATGCTTTTCTTTATGCCTTAGGTCCTCGATATCCTGACAAAGGCAAGGCATCTTATGGAACTGCTCCATTTGCTGGGCCCCCTTGTGAACCAACTAGATTACCTGGCCAAGGGTGGAGATTTCCTCCCCGTTCAATGAGCCACAGGAACTCTATGCCTTTTATACCACCTTTTGAAGGTCCGATACCCGTCTCAAGCAGAGGTATGTGAGTTTTGCTAGTGGTTACAGAGTGTTGGTTGAAAGTTATAAATTATAGTCTCAGGGACAGTTCTCTTTGGTGCTTCAGGTCCAGGCTTTTGGCGGCCAAGATGAGAAAATATAGCAAACTGTCAGGACTGGTGTGTTGCTGCAAAAATTTCCTCTAGTTGATTATTGTTTTGGTAGTTATTACTGATGCTAATTGTATTATACTGGTCCATAATTCTTAGGTATAATCCATTTTTGATCTTGCTTCTGGCTGCGTATTCAAGAGATTTGGTTATTTTGCCGAGCCATTGTTGATCATGCTGTGAGGCACAGGCCCTCTACAAGAGGCTAAGGCATGGAGACCAGTGCAATAATGCTTCGGGATTTGTAAATATGTATTCTATCCTTCCTCCTGCAAAAGCAGAGCAGGGAGACGGTCGTTGTAGAGGTGATTGAGCCGTGACTAACTCTAGGTTGGCATGTATCATTTTTTTTTTTGTTCTGCCAATTTTTACTTAAAATAATTTTAGGATAATTTATATCATGGAAGCCCTTCATAGGATTTTTGTTGACTTATGCTGGGGCATTTGTTCAAACACATACTTCTCGTTTCGTGCAATCTTGATGTGCATATATTCTTCCCTCTCTTCTTCATTCCTTGCCACCCAAGTACCCAGCCATTCATTAATTTGGAGCAATTATGCCATTAATGATACCACTATCAGGACTGTTTGGATGCTAAATATTTGTATCCGACTAATTCTTGAAGGGTGTTACATTTAAGTTCACAAGTTTTCTGTAATAATTCTATAAAGTATGTTTTAGAATAAAAATAATTCCGTACTTAAAGTGCTTGATTTAACCTTCTACTGCGATAAAAATATAAGATATTACCCATTGATAAATTGATCTATGCAGAGAATAATCTTATAATAAAGATGATTTCGTGATAAAATGTCAAAACTTATAATTTTAATTTTGACAAGTATAATTGGCCAATGAGTTTTCATAAAATTAATTCCGAGTTGAATGCTGTTGTGGGTATATAGAAACGTTGGGGACATCCATTGCCACTTTGCCAGTGACTATGTTTCAGAGTTAATGAGGTGGTTGGAAACTTGAACGACTCAAGTAATGTGGTCGGTCATCTGGCATATAAAGGATTCTCGTTGTAAATGGTTACTCGCCGACTTTTTATACTTCATGGCGGTGCGAATTTTTTTTTTTTTTAAGAAAGGAGACAATAGAACTTAAGCTTTTCTCACATATTAATATTTGCAGAGATAATTTTTAAGGTGTGATTTACAAAAAAAGAACTATTATAAGTTTATATTGTAAAAGTTTAATTGATTATAAAAAAATTAGCAAAAGATCGGAATCCACAAATACTCTTATTTAATTAGAGCTTTAATTAGAGTTGGTCAAGTTAATTATTAATATATGATTATATTTTTGTTTACTGTATTAGCTTAGCACAAACAAATTCTAAGTTTGAATTCTTTTAATGAAAAAGAGTTTTACCCGAAGAAAACGACAAGTTTTTTAGAAAGTGGAATTATAAAGAAAGACAGCAGATTGGAGCAAATGAGCAGTAGGGCTCTCCTCCTCCGAACCCACGACAGAAGGTCTTGTGGGGACCACTTAAGAGTCATGACTCAAACCAAATGAAATTTGAAGCTGAAATGAGGAAATGACGTGAAGTCCTTGCTTGTGTTTCTTCTCCCTAATTATTAGTCAATTGAATTTGATTGATGAGAAACAAGGAAAGTCTTTGCTTCATCAGCCTCAGCTGAGACACAGCCCAAAGGCAGAGAGAGAGAGAGTGAGAGAGGCAGAGAAATGGGCGCTTCACATTCGGTCTCCGAAAAATCCATCCATGAATTCACTGTAAAGGTGCTTGCTCATTCCAATTTCATTGCTTTTCTTCTTCTGCAGCTGAATCGTTTCGTTTCGTTGAGAAATCTTAAAAAGGTTTCGTTTTGGTGTTGCAGGATTGCAAAGGTAAGGACGTGGACCTTAGCGCTTACAAAGGGAAGGTCCTCCTCGTGGTTAACGTTGCTTCCAAATGGTTCGTACTTCCTCTTTTTCCCTATTAATTTTCAACCTTTACTTACTTCCTTTCTTGTTTTCAATAATAAATAACAAAAATTTGCTTCTGAAATTTAATCGATTAATTCTTGCTTGTATACCTCTTCTTCTGGGTTGTGAACAGTGGGTTTACTGATTCAAATTACACCCAGTTGACTGAACTTTACAGCAAGTACAAGGACAAAGGTATCCTCTTTTCCCTCTAAAATTTTGCCACTGCTGTTCTATATTGTCTTTTTAGAATTTAGTTTTTTATGAAGCTTTAATTTTTCATGAGGAATTGTTACATACCCATGAAAAACTCTGCTGGGTTCTGTTTATCTTTTGAAAATCACACGTCATATTTTGCTTGTGTTGCTAGTTTCTAAGGTCTTGTATGAAACCCGTGTGCTGAAATTGTAGATGACTGGATGTGACATATTTTCCTCACCATAATGTCCTCTTATGTATCAGTGAGTAAAATTTTCTTATGAGTTTATGTGATGTTATCAGGTTTTGAGGTCTTGGCATTTCCGTGCAATCAGTTTCTGAAGCAGGAGCCTGGGACAAGCCAGGAGGCGCAAGAATTTGCATGTACAAGATACAAGGCTGAATATCCAATATTCAAGAAGGTATTTTTGAATTATTTACCATAATTATCAGATAATCATTTAGATTATCTTAATCCTGCATGGTGCTTGTGTTGTCCTGAGCTTTAAAGAATATGACTAATCATATAGTATTATTCGTGGCTTATGGATTTTGACAATAACATTTCTAAAACTCAAAAAGTTCCTTGTTAAATTTGATCATTTAGAGTTAAGAAAGAGGGAAAGGGTCACTACACAGCTAAGTACTGCTCAGTGCTACCTATTGCGTGCTTAACCCCAGCAGTTGGAAAGCAGAGATTAGGTTTGGTAGTTATAGTAGTTGGCTCAACATAAGCGAGATGTTTCCTCCTAGTGAAACCAGTTCTCATGGCACTGTCCATTTGGAAGAGGCACATGTTCTCCCAAAGAGCTCTTTGAGGAAGGCATGTTTGATAAATAAAATATAGATGTAAATTGATATAAAATTCTCTTGCTCATGTTGGATGCCATTCCTCGTTTATTTTGATTTTTGTAACAAGAAATTCTAAAAGGCTTGGCCTTTTCACATAAGTTATGGGCCAGTTTGCAGTTGGGCTATAGCCTAATGCCCTCATACTGAAATGTAAAATGTGTCCTAAACCCTGTGCTGATGAAAGTTATGGGGTTGATTCTTCATTAAAACATAATACTGATAATAAAAATTAAATGTAAATTGTGGAACAATTTTTATTTTCAGTTTCTTTTGAACTTAGATCATTCCCTGCATTTCTATTTCCTTGCTTCATTTCTTGACTGATAAAAACATTCCCTGTCTTTCTTCTTTATCTTGGTTGCGCTGACGTATATTCTTAGTAATTCCATTGTTTTGTTATCTTCATCTGGTAGGTCAATTGCAATGAATTACAAGAAGGGAAGAATATTACGGGGTTCTTACTAGCTGTAGCATTTTCATCACTGATTACTTTTATGAGAAATAGATTACAAGAGAGGAATTCGGAAGGAGGGAGGGTCAAACAAACTAATTGATTGGATTTGAGACTAGTAACAACTAGAAAATAACCTCAACGGTAGTAAATTTAGCCTGTCCTGCTTCCAAGTAGTGGGAGTTGGCTTTAAAAATATTTTAGCTCTCCAAGTCATACTTCCTATATTAAGATTTTAGTACTAGTATCCCATTTTGCAGTTGAAATTTGACTGGTTAACATGAAATCTGTACTCATCTTTATCTAGATACGTGTCAATGGACCAGATGCAGAACCTGTCTACAAATTCCTCAAAGCAAGTAAAGGTGGGTTTCTGGGGAATAGGATAAAGTGGAACTTCTCCAAGTTCTTAGTTGACAAGGATGGTCAAGTCGTCGAACGATACAGCCCACTCACCTCTCCCTTGAACATTGAGGTTCTCTCTCTGTCTCTCTGTCTCAGACACATGCACACAGAGAAGCATTGCTTCTGTTGTCAATTATAATAATTAATCATTCTCATCTTTGACACAGGCCGACATCAAGAAAGCACTGGGGGAGGTGTGAGAAACAGGCAGTTCAGACATTAGTGAACGAGTTTTGGTGCATCTGTTCTCTGTTAATTATCTTTTTTTGGTGTGTCTATATGTCTTCTTCTCTGTGTCCCCGTCTTTGGATCTTATTTCTGTTATTACCTATTATATTTTCTACGTCTGTGCTTGGTCTTCAAATGAAGTGTGTTGTTCCATCAAGTATCTAAAATGGAATTATGGAAGTGTGAATCGTAATATCTATTTGGTTGGAAAATATCAAAACACTGATATTGGCCGACAGATCTGATTTTTAATGTAAGATGCAGAAGCAAAAACATTCCCATTGGCTTTGGTACAAAAATATCACACACCACGTGCAGGCTTAGCTTTACACACTCATCCTATTGTCTAGTCATGTAGTCTAGTGTGATGATGTGTATAATGTTGTCATGTGTATTCTTATCCTTTGATCTGTTTCTCAATGGAGATAAGCTCTCTCACTGCAACAGAACAACGTGTGGTGCTCCAAAATCCAAACCCAGTAGTTTCAAAGGGGGTGGTGGCCCACTGCCCCATGTTGGCCCAGGTAGCCTTTGAAAGGTTGTTGTTGAAGGCGAGGGATCATCTACAATGTCGCCTTAAAGGCCATGAGAGTAGGGCTTGGCTTGGGGTCATTGAAGATAAAAGTTGCAGCATGTAAATGGATTTTGAAGTATGAACTGGTTTGTCAGCTTTGTTGGTAATGATAAATGGCCAGCATGTCGGTTTGACTAGGACAATCTCCAGTTCAACCAAGCTCGACATGCTGCACGTGATATTGAAGCCTTGTGATAGCTACACGTGGGCTCTCTTAGTAGTGACTGTCACAATGTGAATGCTATTATTAAGGGTCATTCTAGACTCGAGTTTTACAATACCATATGCTATAAATTCTTCAATTTTAATTTCCATGATCCAGAGTTGGATACAAGAGGTTAATTATCCCAAACTATAACCTTGGATATTATCTTGCCAAATAAGTTGATGGATTATAAATTTTGTCAAACTTTTAATCTAAATCATTGGTTGTGATTTGGCTGACTATTGCACATGTTGTTTTCATGCTTCTCATCGATGATACACCTAACGTTTCTCTTTCTCAACGATTATGTAACAACTATTGATAAAGAATTTGTTATTATGTCGACGTGTCGTATTGATAACTAATATATAGATTATCCTTTATACATACGACTAACGCAAGTAATACATGACACGTGTCACCCCTTACGACCTTTGCATTAATTTTTAATTTCATTTTAAAAAGCTATAAAGAATCGTAACGACTGAAAACTGATTAATTTATCAATCTTTGTCTCTGTAATTCAATTAATATAAGGTGAGGATGAGATAAGTATAAATTTGTGTATTTTAAGACGTGTGAATAAAATGGATTCATTATATTATTTGTGGTGCAAAAGTGTGAACAAGTACCAAATTCCGGTACTCCCATTTTTGGCATTTCTAATTTGGTACTTGCAGTATATATATAATTATATGATTGTTTGTTTGGGATTGGGACTGTGTTGGGGTAATTGAAAATTTGAAAAGTGTGAGCATATATGCATGCATGCAGGTATCATCAATGTCAGACAGGGAGGGCCCCCTCCATGGGTAAGAGTTGATGAGAGGTCCTCATCCAGAGGGTTTGGCAAGAGAGAAGCAAATAGCTCTGGTTTGTCATGAAGCATAAACACCAGTGGGGCCCTGTGACCCATTGGGCCAACCAGGGGCCAACATTTGTCTACCACCACATATTATTAATTGTTTGGTGATTTCTTTCATATATCGATCTTCTTCTATCCTCTATTTAAAGCCCTGGTTGGTCCTTGAGACCCCTTCAAACCCACCACACCAGACGTTTTCAACTTGTTGTTCTTTACTTGGTTTTCTCGAGATCTGCATAGAAACATTTATAGACATATATACATGGCAGGCAAGGCAATCCCATCAAGGAGGAGTAGTACTAGCTTGAAGCTTCGGTGTTCAAAGAACATAAGAGAGCAGCGAGCACGGCTTTACATCATATGGAGATGTAGTGTGATGCTTCTATGCTGGCATGACTGATAAGCATTCAGTTTCTTGGCCTGGGGGTCATGTCATCAAGTTTGGGATTCAGTTTTAGGCTCACTAATTAACCATATATAGGTATTGCAGTGTTCGATCTCTGCACAATTATGCAAAGGGGACGCATGTAGTTTTTGGGTAGATATACTATCAGACTAGGTGGTAGACAAAGTTGATGATGATCGAAGCTCTGAATTAGTGTGTGTTTCACAGTGTAAATACATATTTGTATGAAAGTTATTAATGTAACTCTATCTTGGCTTTCCTTCTTCTCTAGTACATATATTGTCTCCTTTACTTCCCGCTCTTCTATACTCTCACGCACATACGTAACCTTCACGACAATATATACTAGCACAAATTCAGTCCAAGTGAGAAAGAAAAACCAGCTCTCTCTCTCTCTCTCTCTGTGTGTGAGTATACACATATTCATAAAGAAGAGATGAGATTGCATCTTTATCGTTGCACGAGATGTGGACATGTTCCCGCTATGGTATTCGCGAACAAACTCACCATCGGCGACTTAATTGGCTGAATCAACTTCTCAAGCATCACAATCACCACAAAGCTTTAAATATATACAAAAATGCTCTAAAACTAATATATCTGTCGATGCAAGGACGTTCCGTTGTCATGCCAAAGCGTTGTTGAGAAAGAAAACTAGATGGGGGCAGTGGTGGAAGGCTAGCGCCGAATACAGGGGACGACAGATGGTTGGGGTTTAAAGAACAGATTTAGGGGCATAACTGTAAGTTTGAACAAGAACGCTGTGGGGGGTACCCACATTAAATAAGGTGGGTAAAACAATAATTTAGGGGTATAGATAGCAAATGAGGTACGTACATAAGAATATTGAATGGGTACAGATAGCAAATATGGTGGGTAAAAGCATATTGTTGGGGTTCGGATAGCAATCGAGGTGGGTACATATTCGAAAATCAAGTAGAATATAACATCTTAGTGCAACGGGAGGAAACATCTACAGCTAGCAACATCTTAGTGGCAAACCACATCAGAAAAACATACCATTACCCTCCAATGCATTTTCATGACTCACATTAACACTGTAGAATATAATTATATCAAAACTCTGCATGCTTCAATTATTGTTTAGAATCAGTACTGTACAAAAATTTGAAGTGCGCAAAGCTCTGAAAGTAGTAGACTCTAGAGAGACGAAGCTCTTATAAATCGGACAAGTACTCAACCAGTACTCATATAAAGTAGTCGACTTAGCGCTCCAATATATAAATAAATCCTACTTTATAATTGAAACAAAAAAGGAATCAGCTGAGAAAACTTTAGAAGTTGATCCTCGTATTCACAATAAATGTTTGATTGTTTGAACCTCAAACATCCAACTCTGTATCTTCGTCGAACATATCCCACCCGTCGTCCAGAAGTGCTTTCTTATCAGCAGCTGCTCTTTCATCTTCAAGTCTGCTTTTTGGTGATAGACCATCAACTGAAGGAACAGGACTTGCCTTCTCCAGGGTCTTTGATGACTCAACTCGTTCCAGAACAAAATCGGATGCCATCATGCTGCTTTTTGGTGATAAGTCATCGACTGAAGGTCTAGGAGATGCCTTCTCCAGGGTCTTAGATGACTCAACTCGTTCTAGAACCAAATTGGATGCCATGCTTTTGACGGATGAGCCCGAAGAAGCTAATATGCAACTGGTCTGGCTAGAGGAAACAGACAGGCTTAATGGGACCCGCTCATCAAACTTCTCTTTCAGCAGCCTGACATCCTGACAAATAACAGAAATTTCTCCTCTGCACATATATGAAAGAACTATATTATCTTCCTCAAAAAAAAAAAAAAAATGATTGATTTGGGACAGTTTATTTAAAATATTGTTGGAAGGGGATAAATACACACGAAGAAAATAGGTGTAACAGAAAAAATAGAATAGAACTCTGAAAACTAGAGTTAAAATGAAACTAAAATTACAAAACTTTAGTTCTCAAAGAATATAAAAAATAAAAGTACCACTGCCACAAATATCAATTCTAATAGGCAAATTTCACCAACATCAAGTGCAGTGTACTACATCCTATTTCAAGCGTATGGAAAGTCAATATGGATATACCAACAAATTTCTGGGCATCCACCACTTTAAATAGTAATGGGGCCCTCAATGGTCTAAAATGTAATCAAATTTCAAGTAACAAATGAAGACAAAACAACTTACTGTAACATATCAACAATGTGGCCACGGTCCATCAGAAACTCCCGTAACTGCAGTCAAGCAAAATTACAAGAATGAGTTATATTATCAGTTATTAGACTAGAATAGGTCCATGGTCACTGTAAATAGTTGCTACCTTGGAATTCTCCTCCGCCTCCTGTTGCAGTATCTTCGACTCCTGAACCACTTTCTCCATAATTGCTTCTTGTTCTGCAAGAGCTGTCTGTGCAGATTCTTCCTTTTCAAGCTTTTCCAGCTCCACCATTTTCCTGGCCTCTACTACTGTATCTAGTCGTGATTCAAGAGTAGCACGCATCTGCAGTTACAAAACAAATAATGAACGAAGAAACCAGATTTATTTATCTATAAGCAACAGATTAGTTTTTGAATTTTTTTTTTTACGGTACAAAATATTCACCGTCGGTGATGATTTGGTTTTAAACTTCTAATTAGAGCTATTTCAACCTTAGTTCTAAGAAACTCAAACAAGAAGAAACATTTAGTTGTGTTGGGTACTGATGCAGCGTAACAATGATCATTTTTGGCAACATTGCTTTGGCTGATTTTACAAAAAAACCATTATTCTGCTTAAAGAGTTAAAATGTACATTGGTTATCCACAGAGGGTTATATAACTAATAGACAAAAGTATGTTTCTGTTTTAGTTGGGTGGGTTGGATAATGACGCAGCACAACATTCTCTTTCCATACTGCTTTGGACACCATTAGTGCTTACAATGTGCAGTGGCCAAATATGCCTAACAGTACTAAGTAATAGAGGACTTGTTAGAACTACTATAAATTCATTTTGGTTTTAATTTAGTTTTTAATTCATACAAAAGAGCAATTGGACACAATAAATAAACTTAATAGGCATAAGACCACAAGTACATTCATCTACAACAATCCAGAAGATGATGGGAAAATCTTATAAGAATTGAAAAAACAACCCTATTGTTTCTTTTAGTACTATTATTATTATTATTAGAGAAGTATTATCTTGAATGATAATCTGAATCCAAATAACCACACAGTAGACACATGAAGAATACGAGATGAAAAAGATAGCATAAATATATTAGTGAAATGAAGCATAACAACAAAAAAATAACGCATTGTAATAAGCAGATAAAGTGGAGTCAAAACCTCATTAAGAATCGCAAGTGATTTGTCCCTTTCATCTGACAAGTTAAGCAATCGAGATTGAAGCTCCTTCACTTCAGTTGATAGAATTGCCTTCTCCCCATACACTTCTCCAGCATGCTGCAGAAAAAAGAGATATATGCTCAGTTATGATGAACATTTATCAAAGAAGAGCTTAATTCATAATCCATTACTTTTGAACACTAATCGCATTTTAAGCAATATACAACCATGTCATTTGCATCCTTCGCACGGGCCAACATCTGTTTCAGGTCCTCCACCTTGACCATAGTATCTAACCCTCCCCTAGTGGCTTCCTCTTTCACACGGTCCACAGCTTTCTCCTGGAGTTCCACTTCTCTCATCATGGTGATAACTGACTCCATGGCTGAAAACAAGGTTTTCTGCACCATTGTTAAATGATTAGGAACTATGTAACCAGGGAGAGGAAACCAAAAAAAAAAAAATTTATCCTTGCTGAAAACTAACTCAATCAATCTGGTGTGCTTCAGCAATATCTAAATGCTCTAAAAAAATTCAGATTTAGCTCCAAAGTTTCCACCAAAAATTATTACTGACACATCCCAAGATAGCATAAATTATTGGTACAAAAATGAAATGAGGCTTTACAAGTCTCCCAATAGGATCAAGATAATATAACTACTCACAATAAATGAGGCCAGGTTTAATTAGAAGCTGATAGCAATAAAACAAACTGTGCAGTTATCATTTTATAGTAGAGTCATTTACTTGTGAATGGTGCAGTTCTAAATCTAATAAGTTATAAATCCATTATACCTTGTTATTTTTGGCATCTTCAATGATCTCTTCAAGAACATCAATATTGCATATGCTGTTCATGGTGGACTCCTCAATATCACCCATTGCCCTGGGAGAACAATCATTCTTGGAAGTAAGACCTGAAAAATCAGTTGCGTGCAATTTCTCATCAGCAAGACGAGGACTTGAAAAAAATTCTGAAGGTTCAGGTGAATCTTCTGGAAGAGGAATATCCAGCTGCACAGAACTTTTTTTCTCCAAAAAGTCAAATAGACATGATTCTTCTTTATCACATGTTGCACGCATAACCAAATCAGAATCATCAGTCATAAGAGAATCAAAATCTTTCCGTTCAGAAAGCAGATCATTCAGGCTGCCACTAACCCCATCTGTTTCATGTATTGCACTGGTTTCCATGCCAGATGGAGACTGCTGAAGCCCAACTTTGCCATTAAAATTATTACATGCTTCAACAGAAATGGGCTCTTTGCTTCCAGTATTCATACATTCTAGCACCTGATGTTCAGTTGCTTGATGTATAAAAGCATTTGATATGACAGGGGAATCCTGCAATGAATGTGCTTCATCCACCACTGTAGGATCATCCTGAGAAGCACCACCAGTATGATAAGTATTGTTGGCATCTTCACCAGATGTGGATCCTGGTTCTGAAAAAGTTCCAACCACTGATTCCTTAATTACTTTCTGCTTCCTTTTTTCACTCTTCTCCTTGTATCCAACTGCAAGTTCAGCATGCAAAACATAAATATAACATAAATAATACACCAATTTGTACTACTATAAAACAGATCATTCAATTCAATGCATAACATAAAGCATACACTAAAATTACCATCTAAAGTATAAAGAAAAGCAAATTGCAACATTATAGTGCTGCAAGTAACAATCTATAATGAAGGGGGAAAAAAAAAATATATATATATATATACCACCAATGAACAGAATGATTTGGGAGTCATGATCGTAAAGGGAGAAGGTCCTCAAGAGAAGCTATAGAATACCTGGAGTTGGTAGAACCTTAGGAATCTGACCCTTAGCAGGACTGACGGGTGACAATGGAAGTCTAGTCAAGCTTGGGAGAACCTCATTAAGAACATCCATCACAGCTGCATCAACATCATTGGAATGTTCAATAGCAACGGCCTTCAGAATGCGAAAATCGACCTGCGTGGTGTTCAAAGAAATAATATATAGGGTCAATTAGAATAAAAACCAACCTAATTAGATCAAATAGACAACCCAAACATCTTACGACCTATATATTTTATAAACTTAATGCTTCCACATTAAGGGAAAATTAATGAAAACTATATAAACTTTCAATTATGATCTTACGCAATACAAATATGTGTAATATTATATAAAATCCAACTAGAAGTCTCAGAATCATTAACATGTACTGGAATCACACAAGAATAGTGCAAAGGATTAGGAACACAAAAAATAGAAAATGAAAACTAAATCCTTTCTTGCTTGTCAGAATAGGTGTCACCAAACCCCTGCATTTCTTACATTAAATTCCATGTAGTTATTCTTCAAATTACTAAGTTAACATATTAGTCTGACAAAAAAATACACTCGAAAAAAAAGTAAAAACGAAAAAATAATTAGACATGAATAGGGTAATATTATAATTCAATTCCAAAGTTTGTTTCAGGTAAAGACTAATACCTGTGGGAAAACCTCCTTCAAGCAACCAAAAACCGCGTTGAAACCCATCTCCAAGAGCTACTAATCTGCATAATTGAAACAAAATAAACAAGAAAAAATCATATCAATTTCAGAGTCCCAAACCCTAAATATTAAAATAGTACAAATAATCGAATAAAAAGAGTAATAATTTAACACAAGAAAATTGAAAACGATTGCAAGATCCGCGATGGCTTTTTCTTTTTTGGTCCCTAATGCTCTGTCGGTTTAAACTAAAAGCAAACCTTAAAATTTGCTTTGAAATTCAGTCCCGATAATAAAAAATTCATCATAATGTAAAACAACCACAGGAGATGAAATTCAATATCAGGAAAAATTGTAGAAAAGACAGACCAAACGTAGAAACCACAATATCTCTGTTTTGATACCAAGAAAAAAAGAGAACGGGATTCAGAATCAACTTTTTCTAACTATTTGGAACCTTAGATTAAAACACGAAAGAACAATCGAAAAAAAAATTTCCATACTTTCTTTGTGTTTGCGTTTCTTGTCTTTTTTTTTGGTGATCACGCTTCTTGTCCTTTATCGGCAGCCAAACATAGAGAAATTACGAGATAAATACTGACCTTGTAGAGAAAGAGAGTTTCAGTGGGAAACTGGAAAGGTGGAGAAGGAGGAAGGGTTTTCAGTTTTGTACGGTATTTGTAGTGTTCGATTCTCGGGAAAATAACTTGGATATTTGGCTGGGTTGGGCTGGGGCGACTTTGACTAGGAGACCCATGCAGCTAAGGAAACGAGAATAGCCGTTAATCTGGCTATTATCCGAGGGTAATCTCGTCCATCTACGATTTGACCGTTGAGATTTTCTGGTGTAGATTTTGGGCCGCGGGCGCGGGTAATCTGGCTACACGGAAAATGTATTTTTCCTTGGATGGACCCTAGGAATAATTAGCTGACGTGGGACTTGAGAACTTTCCTAGTGCTTTCCACTCATTTTTTCACCAACTTTCTTTTCAAGAAAAAAAAAAGTTTTTAGAAACCTGACAGAGCTTACGAGAATGTATCGTAAATAATTCTAAGACATTTTTAATTAGGCTACCCAACCACTGCCTTTCCAATTGTATTTTAGGAGTCTTGATCATCAGTTTCCAAGTCTGGAACTCCAGATAATTCTGTCTCAAAACTTTTTGTAGGGTTTTTTGCAGGACACATCTAGTTTTTAGGTCTTGAATGGACATATATAACCAAAATGTAAACCAAGGATTACATACGAGCACTATATAATCTACAACACCTAGCTTTATAGATTAAAATGTAAAAAGAATTAACAAAGGACACACGTGCCACTGGCCGCAACTTCGTGGCATCTTTCCCGACTAGGACTACAATCATCTCTTATTGCCAAGAAGAGGCTCCTGTGGAGACCCTGAAAATCTCATCGACTGCGCATCATCCTCTGCGGACTTCTTCGGGGGTTGCCCATGCTTACTTAGAGCTCCCTGAAGATTAACAAAATAGATAATTAAACAAAGAACCTTAACTTCAGAACAGCTCAGAGCAATGAAATACAGTTTGTAATTCAGTCCAAAATATGTAATTGGAAAGGAAGCAAACAAGTTAGATGCAGTTTTACTATTCTTAAATTTTTTCAGCTGCTTTTGGCTACTTTATATGATGTTACTATATGATTCCTTTCGTAAATTATTCAGCAGCATAAAAATACTCTTTCCAGACTACAAATGCATTTTAAGCATGAACAATGAAACATGGCCATGCGCGTCAAAAGCACAAAGAATTGGAAGAATTTCATAAATATTTTCAGAGAAAAATTCTGTGGGAATACAGCCAAATACATGTGTTCTGAAAATTGCCGATTTGGTGAAAACTTCACTTAAAAAAAAACTTGTGTTTTTCCAGGAAATTAATTTTTTTTCTACCCCACATAGAAAATGAGTACTGATTATGATGTCATCAGCTACCTCCATATAGTGGTTTATACCTTCATATTTAGATGACTTGGCAATGAAGATTGACAAGTAAATGATGTTAACTTACAGCAGATTTTTGAGCAATCAATTTCCGACTTGATGGAGCTCGTGCCATACATGAAGCAGCTGCAGCAGCAGCCACACGTATCCTACACAAATCACACATTTCAAATTAGTCAAGCAACTTGACCAGAAACTTCAGGTTCTGTCACAGAGAGAGAGAGAGAGAGAGCAAGAACCAGAAACTTCAGGTCCCATTATACCTCCTATGTACATCGATATATACATCCGTCTCATCTACAATTTCCTCCTGTATTAGCAAAGGGTATCAAGAAAATCCATCAACAAAAAAAGGGGCAAGTAAAGTGATATAGTATGGGCATATTTTGGAGTGAAATACATAATATTACGCTCTAACTGAACCACAGAAAGTTAATAAATTTAAGTTAGAAGATTGAACAAAGTGATGAGAGCATTTAGCCGGTACAGTTCGTGTGAGTGCTACTAAGCCAAAGTCCAAGAAAGTTAATAGATCATTCCAAATCCATAAATTAGAAGCAGAGCTTACTTGCAGAAGTTCTTCAAAAACATCCTCCAGGGTGATAATTCCGATGACCTCCCCATCTTCAATATCCTCTGATGAATTTGGAAAGCTATTTGTTGTAGCACCATTTTGTTGAACAGCTGGCTTGTTTGTCAAAGACCTTGGAGATTTATCAATGTCGACAGTAACACTTCCTGATATATCATCACGCTTGGCTAGCAAGGAGGCAATTAAATGAGATTTTAGTTTCTCCTCTTCAAATTTCTCTCTGTCCGCAGCAGGCAGAGGGTTCATGCTCTTTCCTTTAATCTTCACTACAGCTGCCAGGTGACTGCTTCCTTTTTGAAATTCATTAAGTATATCATACAAAGGCATATTTGCAGGAACCCTGGGATATCCATGTATAAGAACTTAGTGGTTTCCCACAAAGAACAGATATATAAAAGATAATAGGGAGAGAATAACACACCTAGGTATTCTTCGAATGGAAACCGAACTGACTGGAGTCTCTGTTTCTGCTCGTACTGTGAGAAGATTTTTCACCTAAGTCCGGTACAAAAAAATTATTAAAGTGACTTAATCAGCTATGACTTGCCAATTCTACTAGCAGCTTTTATCAATAACAAGAAATCATATTTGACAGGTGCATACGCACAGACAAACTGCAGATAGGGCACAAGTTTTTATACCCACCAGTAGGAGGCCGATAATATTTTTTGGATTTCCAGAATAGACAGGGACTCGACTATGACCTCGTGCAAGAATTTTCCCAACTGCTTCCCTGCATTAAAACAGTGGGACGAAAAACAATCTGTTCATGTGGTTGCTCCTGATTACTAAGAGACACATAGCAGCAATGAAATAAACCTGCACTTATATAATAGAAAACAAGAGAGATGAGTAAGAACCATCTCAATTGCTACCAGATGATGATCCTCACAAGTCCTTCTCATTACCTAATTTCTAGTTTCTACTATATTCTGCTCAAAAGAGCAGCACAAATCGTGCAAAAGTAAGCATCAACATCAAGAGATGTGCTTACTAGTGGAAAGAAGAAAAGTAGCTTCTGTCACTGCTATTTAGGTATCATAACCAAAATGACTAGGAAAAAAGAATAAGAGTCTGAGGGAAAACCCACCAGTCTAATTTTGAATTAACATCCAAGGAAAATGTTGACTCAATAGGTGTCATAGCCTCCTCTGCAGTCTGGACATCAAAACAAACTTTAGTATTTTGAAACTTCACAGAGTGAAGACAATACAACAAATGTGGATTTTGACATTATTTTAATGGTTAAAATGTCATGGAAAAGCCTGAAAAATGTAACTAACTAAAATACCCTAGAAGACAAGTAGCCTTAAAATAGTTAGGAAGCAATATTAGCAACACAGAAAGTACACACATTGACCAAGAAAGGAACACAAGTGGTTGATAATATAAAAGTAAGGACCAACATGAACATAACCCACTAGAAAAGATGGAAGGTGCCCTTCATAGAGTCAAATTATCCTCCCTCAAGTTGCTCTATATTGTGTCATAACATGTCAAATGCAGCAAATAAACAAAATGTAACTTTTAGACTACTTGCTTTAAAACATTAGGCACCTTTTCAGTTAAATCTAGTGCTCCACTGATGATCGTTGTCTCATCATGCGTGAGTTCACCTCCCTTACCAGCCTAAAAATGGACAGAAATAGCAATTCAAGGTAAATAGAAACCATGAGGCATAACTGATGTGGTATTTTCAGCAGCTATTCAAACGTCAAAGTCACATTCAACCCCAGATTTAGAAATCATTAACCATGAACAAAATGTGATGCCAGCAGTGGCATGTACACACTTCCAATCTAAGCCGCTCACCTCTTGGCCGTGAATAGAGACTAGGGCTTTCAACTGAGCTCGCCTAAACAAATCATCACTATGTCCAAGTACAGCATCCAGAACCTGAAACCATGGGTTAAAAGCTATAGCAATGTTTTAATCTAAAACATAGAGGACTTCATTCCTTATCCTATTTTTTGTAATCCAAATATAAAAATTATCACGAATATGGTAGTAAAACATCATTGCCTAATAAGAAGTCATATCATTGTTGATGAAATATCCTATATGTCTCATAACCCAAGAACAATTAATTAAGCAGCAAATTGAGGTACGTTATGAGCTTTAAAATTTAAATATTCAAAAAGAAAATTGAAAATTCAGTGATCCGTTATAAGTTATAAGCATTACCTTCGCAATTGGGTATGCAATGGGATAGCATATGATCATCAGAATGCGAACAAGCCAAACGAAATTGGCACCAATAGCAAGTCCATATCTTGAGCATATAGATTGTGGAATAATCTAACCCAACATAAAAAGACCCAAGTCAGTTACAGTGCCATTTTTAGCTGCATTTCAGGAATGAATTATTAATTGGAAAGGCACCATACCTCTCCAAAAAGTAGAACAAATGTTACAGACAGCAAAACAGCAACAACAGGGTGAAAGATTTTATCAAGGTATAAAGGAAGGGCCTGCAAAGCAAAAACCATTATATGTAATAATATATATATATATATATATATGAACTCTCCTTAGTATTAATTAAATACCTCCATGGCACAAGCATTGCCTAGAAGCAAAGTGACCAAAAGCTGGTGCTGCTTTTGCACAACAGGTAGTATAGTAGCTGCGTAATGGATCAACATCAACAATTAGTTTTAAATCAAGCTTAATCAAATTGATTAATCAGATAGCTAATATGAAGTTAGCAACGATTTGTATTTATTTTGAGTTTAAATTAACGGACCAGCTTGCTTTTTCTCGATGGAGGTACCGCTACGCTGGAGGATTTCGAGGTCGACGAGGTTGAGGGACATCAAGCCGAGGGTGAGGCCGGACATGATTCCGGCGAAAATGACCAGCAGGCACGAGATTCCGGCGTAGAGGAACCACTCGCCCGTTCCGAACGGCGTGTCATCCGACGCGAACACCATGTCGCTCGTGCCGTTCAATACCATCGTCGTCATGGTCCGCTAAGCTACGGTTTCAGGCGGTCGGCAAAAGCACCATAGAAAGCGAGAGTGCGAATCGAATCACAGAGAGAGAGAGAGGGAGAGTGTCCTTTCTTGACTTGCTGCTGTGCGAGCGCGACTGGCTTGTCGTAGTGCGGGAAGGAAGTGGTGGGTGATGAAGTTAACGGTTTCGCCGATCAGGTCCGTTGATAATTGTAAGTCAACACAATGGACGGCCAGGATTGCGCAATGTGTGGAGAGGGTTGCAGGCGATCGGATTTGATTATTAAAGTAGGTGTTTTGAGAGAAAGCAAACATATCAAGCATTTATGAGGTTGGAGATTTTATCCTCTGCGGTCGAGCACAGTGATACTTATGATAGGATTGGGCCAAGCGGCCCAAGCCCATTAATTTTTGCCGCTACAAAAACCCTGAAACTTATCAATTTTCCGTTTCTTTCTCTTGCTCTCTGTATTTGAGTGGCTTTGGCTCGTACTTTGATTCCAGGTATGCTCTCCAAGACCCGAACCATCTCTTCCTATTTGCACAAACTCACAGAACCTTTCACATCATTACGCACGAACCCAGAAACCCACCTTCAGATTAAGTTCATTTCGAGCCTGAAGGTGACGTGGCGCAAAGACCAAAAACTAGACCAAGCCATAGAGAATGACAAACAGTATAAGCTCTGCGCCCGGGTTGTCAAGGAGGTCCTTAATGAGCCGGGGCAAGCAATCCCACTTCGGTACCTCGAAAAACGGCGCGAAAGATTGCGCCTTAACATCAAAGTCACAACCTTTCTTAGCAGAAACCCAGGTTTATTTGATGTTTACTATGATAGAATCAAACCCAAAACAGAACCCGTTAAGTTTCTTCGAATTAGCGATAGGCTCCAACTGTTTCTTGAAGAAGAGAAGAGGATTATTATGGAAAATGAGCCCCTGATTGTGTCCAAGTTGTGTAAATTGTTGATGATGGCCAAGGATAGGGCGATTAGTGCTGAGAAACTGGTTCATGTGAAGAGGGAATTTGGGTTCCCAAATGATTTTATGGTCAATTTGGTGCCCAAGTATTCACAGTATTTTAGACACCTTGGGAGCCCTGGAGAGGGGAAATCATATTTGGAATTGGTTTCGTGGAACCCCGAGTTTGGGAAATCTGTGATTGAGAGGAGAGCAGAAGAGGAGTCCAGGTTGACAGGGATCGGAGTTCGGCCTAATTTTTATTATAAGCTTCCACCAGGGTCTTTCTTGAAGAAGGAAATGAGGGAGTGGGTTAGGGATTGGATGGAACTAGATTATATATCACCATATGAGGGTGTATCAAGTTTGGATCAAGCGTCTCCAGAAATGGAGAAGAGGACAGTTGGGGTTCTCCACGAGCTATTATCATTGTCTCTATGTAAAAGGATTCCTGTGCCGATATTGGGAAAATTTTGTGATGAGTATCGGTTTTCAAATGCATTCTCGAATGCATTCACAAGGCATCCGGGGATATTCTATATGTCGTTGAAAGGAGGGATTAAGACGGCAGTGCTGAGGGAAGCATACAAGGATGATCAGTTGATTGACCGGGATCCGCTGTTAGATATAAAGGACAATTTTGTTGAGCTATTGAAGCAGGGATGGCGGGAGAGAGACAAGCAGTTGAGGTTGCAAAGGGAAGAGCTTAAGAAGAACATGGAAAGTATGGCTATGAAGAATAAAGAATAGGCCAAGCACAGGTGCAAAGATGCTTGGTGATCAAGAAAGGTGAATTTGCAACTAGATGAATGCATTGTTGACAGGTAAGAAGGAATTAATTCATTTTTAGAATGTCTATTGATATTGAGCTGCAAATTTTGTTGAAAATATTGGATGATCATGGTTTGTGTGGGATTATGGTGTTCTGTTTATGAGAACGTTTCTTTTTGTAATGAATGTACTTTGTAGTAATCTAAATTTATAGTGATTCTTGATGTAACTGAATCTTTTTAATGGAAGGGTGAAACTGCTTTTTTTTTTTTTTTTTTT
>QANT01003724.1:0-17884 GCA_003254885.1 Purshia tridentata | reverse complement strand
AAAAAAAAAAAAAAAAAAAAAAAAAAAAAAAAAAAAAAAAAAAAAACTGTTATTTGCCACTGGGTTTGTTGCTAAGGACCACAGCATCCCGGACCTGAAGGTTAAAGGGGCATCAAGAAATGCAAGATTGATTGGCCTTTATGTCATTAACCTTTATTTTGTAGGACCACATTTTGCTGGCAACTATCTGTCGGACTTTGACTAGTGCCTTTTAGACATTCTTGCATTAATAGTACCGGATACTTAAGCTTATGCATGTTATATTCCCTGCTATTTTCTCATATCTTTCATTGTGATATTTATATTACCCCATGATCGAGTTTGAATTCATGTCACAAGTAACATGTAATGAGGGAGATTTGGGCATATAATTTAAGTTTTTTTTTATATATTATGTTGGTAGATTATGAAACAGTTCATTTGTCGATTTGTTAAAACTATATTGAATATTACATACTATATATGGTATTGAAACTTTTCTTTGGGATCCATGAATGCTATCCTAACTAGGATAATGATTGCTTTTAAAATTTCGGTTATATATAGCCTGATGTACGTTTTTGGAATATTAATTTGAAATCTAATGAAAACACTAAATATTCATTTTGACAATCTTGTTAGATTATGAAACATAAGTTATAAATGCTATTTATTTTTTATTTTTTATTTTTTGTTATTTGAAGGGATGAAGGTTATAAAATTATTGTATATAACCGTAACATCACATAACATGATGACGTGGTGTTACTAATTCATTTAGATTATAACATGTATACGATTTTAAGAATATTTTTTAGGATTTAAGATGATTATACACACCTTTATAACATCCGTGATATGATGACGTGGGTGCATTGTTGATAACATCCCACGTCATCATATCACAGATGTTATGAACATACAATATTTTCTCATAGGATGAAACATGGGTGCATTTTGGGGTCTTTAAGGCCATTCAAACTAGATTACCAACTGATTTTATGAAGGGAAATGTCTAGGCTCATCCACCCCTTCCCTCAAAATTCTCGTTGGGCAGTGCAGGTTCAAGATCAAAATCGTTCATGTTTACAATCACCTATTAAATATTATCTTTACACAAAATTAATTCAATAAAAAATCGTTTGATTGATTATATAACTGTTATCGAATAAATAGAAGGTTTGATCAAAAAATTATTTTTAAAATACAGATTGTCTATTTATTCGATAATATCTACGTAATCAAACGATTTCTAATTAATTTTTTTAAATAATCTCTAATAGATAATTTAAAACATGAACTGTTCGATCATGGGAGTGAACTGAGGAACGAGAATTTTAGAAAAGGAGGGGTGCACCCAAGTATTTGCCTTTTATAAATGC
Source organism: Purshia tridentata (assembly GCA_003254885.1). Taxonomy (NCBI): domain Eukaryota; kingdom Viridiplantae; phylum Streptophyta; class Magnoliopsida; order Rosales; family Rosaceae; genus Purshia; species Purshia tridentata. The sequence goes on along the minus strand of QANT01003724.1, from coordinate 16,523 downwards.
TATTATTCCCGAAAATTCTCTTTGGGGTCCACAGGCTTAATGATTGACTTTGAAATTCCGATCACAGCTTGATGGGTTTGGAATATTAATTGGGCCCAGTGAGAAGCCGAACGAAGGTGTTGGGTTCAGGCTTCAGACTGTTCTCTGATTTGATGTCAGTGCCCACGGACTGGTTTGACTTTTGAGTTTTGTAGCCCAAAAGTCTTATCCAGTGACGATAATTTAAATAAGCCGACGGAAAAATCCAAAATGTCCAGCCCAGTCCACAGTGCCATAAGGCCATTTGGTGGGCCCAGACTCAGAGGGCAAGGAACTAACGATAATGATGATTAATTAAAGTCCGACCCGACGTGATTTATTTTATTTACGAATTATGAAATTTTTCGTTTATTCATTTTATTTATGAATTATGAATTTGTTTTAGCATTTTAGGGAATCAATTATTGAATTATGAAAGTGATTTGGACCCCTTTTTTTTTCGGTGCTCAATTTGGACCGTTTTGGTTTGTATAGTAGTTGCCAAAAAAGGAGATATGCCGGTAGATAAGGGGTGGAGGGAAAAGTAACTAGCGAAGCTGTTAAATCTGGCAAACGGAGACGGGTTGAGGCCCCGGTTGTCGATTAGGCAAGATGGGACCCACAGATTCGGCGGCGACGACGACGACGGCCACGAAAACGACGACCAGCATTTGAGTCCTTGGTGGCGCCGTCGTAGACTCCTCTCGTCGCTCATGGCACTCAACCTCAGCTGGGCCTCCGCCCTCCGATTCGCCCTCCTTCTCCTCCTCCTCGCCGCCATTTCCACCGCCTGCATTACCCTCCCCATCGAAAAGGCACAACTCTCTCTCTTTCTCTCTCTCTCTCTCTCTCTCTCTCTCTCTATATATATATGTGGCATATTATGTGTATTTTCAACAATGGAAACCTTTTTTATTCGGAATCTGTGCTGGGTTTTGGTTGGAGCTTAATTTAGGATTATGATTGGATTTTTGGTTAAAACAGAGAAAGATTTATTTTATTATGAGTTACATTCTTTTGTAATTTGATTGTATGCAGATTTTGAAGGATTTCTTAATATGGGTTAAGCAGGATTTTGGACCCTGGGGTCCACTTGTGCTGTAAGTCTTTGTCACAGCATTACATTACATATCCTAAATTGAATTCTAATAAAGTAATAAGTTTCATTTTGTCATTTGGCAATGAAATTTTGGCATTACATCAATGCACTTTTGTCTTATATTCTATTCCATCACCCCGCTGGTTGCTATTATATATGTGGCATATTAAAATGGTACATTCCTCCAACTCATGTTTATACTTATTAATGGATATGGATATCTTCTTATCCTCTACTAACTCATATTGTTTTTGGAAATTTCAGCGCGGTTGCATACATTCCTCTCACAGTCCTTGCAGTTCCAGCTTCTGTACTTACAGTTAAGTGAGACTTTCTTATTGTAACAGTAGTCTTGTTTCTCTTGTGTCATGTACCCACTTGCATCATGTATTATGGAAATTACTTGTATATTTCATATATATAAAACTGATTACAGGGACCTAAGCATATATAGGAGCAAGGGAGAAGAAACAAGCTTCAGTCAAAGCTTCAGTCACGCCTTGAGTGACGCCCATGCTATTGATAAAAAACAAGAAAAAGTAGCTTTTCCTTAATTTAGGGAGGACTTTAACCATAGGATAAAAAACCTCAACCCCATGTGAATGTGACTTCCAATACTCCCCCTCAAGCTGGATCAAGGGGATTTATTGAGCCAAGCTTGGATAAGATAAGCTGAAACGGAGCAGTGGGAAGAGACTTGGTGAATATGTCAGCCAACTGGTCATGACTACGAGTATAATGGGTGTCAATGACCTTGGATTGAACCTGAGCGCGAATATAGTGGCAGTCAACTTCAATATGTTTGGTCCGCTCATGAAAAACGGGGTTGGAAGCAATATGCATGGCAGCCTGATTATCACAGAAAAGAGACATAGGGTGACTGCTTGGAAACCCAAGATCCGAAAGAAGACCTTGGAGCCAAATGAGTTCACAAGCAGTGGAGGCCATGGCTCGATACTCAGCCTCGGCACTAGATCGAGCAATGACATTTTGTTTTTTGCTTCTCCATGTAACCAAATTGCCACCAACAAAAGTGCAAAAACCAGTAGTGGACTTACGATCAAGAGAGTTGCCGGCCCAATCGGCATCTGTGTAACCGATGATTTGAGTGTGACCATTGTTCTTCATCATAATACCTCGACCAACCGATCCTTTGAGATAACGAAGGATGTGTTTAACAATTTGCAAGTGAGCCACAGTGGGAGCATGCATTAAGAGCAGTTGAAAAAGCATTGCATTCAACACAGGGGGCAGGGCTAGGCAGAGGAAACATATCATGAAAAAACTCCCCCTGACTAGCATTGTCGAATTGTCTTGTGAAATAGGATGTTGTTTCATCAAACCTCACATCTCTTGAAACTATGATTTTTCTAGTGACTGGATTATAACATCGATACCCTTTTTGAGTGGATGAATAACCCAAAAACACACATTTAGCAGCCCGAGGATCGAGTTTGTCACGGTGAGAAGACTGAACATGAACAAAACAGGTGCAGCCGAAGACTCTCAAGTGTGATAAATCCATTGTTCTACCCTTCAATACTTCAAAAGGTGATTTGAAGCCCAACACTCTACTAGGCAATCTGTTAATGAGATATGTGGCAGTGAGCACACCTTGAGACCAAAATTTCTTAGGAACATTCATGTGAAACATCAGGGCTCTTGTTTTCTCAAGTAGGTCTCTGTTTTTTCTCTCGGCAATCCCATTTTGTTGGGGTGTACCAACACAACTTTAAACATGAGGGCTCTTGTTTTCTCAAGTAGGTCTCTGTTTTTTCTCTTGGCAATCCCATTTTGTTGGGGTGTACCAACACAACTTGTTTGGTGAAGAATGCCATGTGTGCTCAAGTATTGTGACATATTATTGGACATATATTCAGTGCCATTATCAGATCGTAAAATATTAATATGAGATGAGAATTGAGTAGTAACAAGTTTATGAAAATCTTGAAATACATTTATAACTTCACTTTTAAATTTCAAAAGATACAACCAAGTGATCCTAGTAAAATCATCCACAAAGGTTACAAAATACCTATATCCATCAAATGACTCAAGAACTGGACCCCAAATATCAGATTGAACGATTTCAAAAGGATTACTAGCTCTAGACATGGAAGAAGTAAAAGGTAACCTGGCAGATTTTGATAAATGACAAACATCACAATGACTTGTGGTTTTGCACAGGTTTGGGAACAAAAAAGACAACACTTTTTCGGATGGATGAGCAAGGTGTTGATGCCAAAATTGTTGGTCTTGTGCTAGACTCGAGCTAACTTGAAAAACCTTGGAAGTCTTTGGATCCTTGGATAGATAATAGAGCCCATTCAAGAAAAAACCTTCACCAATCGTCTTCTTGGTGATGAGATCCTGAAAAATAACATTGTGAGGGGAGAAAATGGCAAGACACTTTAAAGAGTTTGTGATTTTTCCAACAGATAAGAGTTGAAAAGGGAATGAGAGAATGTAAAGCGCTACTGACTCGATATGGTTTGAGAGCAAATTTATTTTTCCTTTCCCCAAAACTGAAACACCCTTACCATTTGCTACAAATACTTGAGAGGGAGTGGACATTTTTTCAAAATCATGTAAATTTGAAAGTTGGTTTGTCATGTGATCCGTGGCTCCTGAATCTATAATCCAATAATCATGTACAAGACTAGCATTAAAAGCAGTTGAAAAAGATTTCAAGATACCTGAACTATTGCCATGTGGAACACACTCAGTTTCTGCAAGGAAACCAGCAAATTTGCCAAGAAGTGCAGTATGATTTTCACTTCCAGGCAGGGTCGTTTCCTCATACTCATCATGTATCTGTTTCTTATGAAGATAGGCTGCAAATTCGTTGATCAATGCTGTTGGATTGGCAGTAAAATTCAGCATTCCCGCAGTAGAAGATGCAGCTGCATGATTTGCTTTGTAGGAAGGGTTGTTCGAATTCTTTTGAGGACCCTTGCTTTACTTCGAGAATTTTGGCTTCTGTTCTGGATGGAGAATCCAACATCTATCCCTAATATGCCCAATACCATCACAGTAGTTGCATTTTAAATCAGGTCGCTTGCCTTTGTAGATTTTCTCTTCAACATGCTTGTGATTCGAGACATAGGCTCTAGTCTCAGGCATATTAGTCTTGATCTCCATATTCATCACCTTTTTTCGTACTTCTTCTCTTTGAATGGCAGCATAAACATTTGTGAAGGAGGGAAGCTCAGAATTCATAAGGATGTGGCTTCTCAAGTCTTCAAATTCTGAACTTAGACTTGCCAAAAGTTGAAAGATCTTGTCCTCCTCGACTCTCTTTAACAATACAATAGCATCTATGGTATGAGGTCGATAAACATCTAACTCATTCCACATGCTTGTCAAGCTACCAAGATGTTGTATGAAGGGCTTGCCCTCTTGTTGTAAGCCAGAAATATCTCTCTTAAGTTGAAAAACTCGAGCAGAGTTGTTCTGATTTCCATACATCTCTTTGACATTCTTCCAGAGATGCATAGAAGATTCTGAATAGCTGAAAATTTCAGCAATCTTGCTGTCCATGGAATTGAGCAGCCAAGACATGACCAACTGGTCCTTGCACAACCAGGACTCATATGTAGGAGAGGAAACTGCAGGCATCTGTATGACTCCATTGACATAATCGAGCTTGGATCTTCCTCCAAGCGCAAGTGTGACAGCTCTAGCCCAAGAAAGATAGTTGAACTCGTTCAACAAAACAGAGCTGAGACGTTGATTGCGATTAACTTCGACATCAGAAGAAATTGGAGTAGTGAGCGACCTCTCAGCTTCAGAAGAATTCCCTTCTACCATCATAGCTTGAAGGAAGTATGAACCACAAAAAAAATAGAGTCAAGACCTCAGAGTTCCTGCTCTGATACCATGTGGAAATAACTTGTATATTTCATATGCGTAAAATAAACTGATTACAGGGACCTAAGCATATATAGAAGCAAAGGAGAAGAAACAAGCTTCAGTCACACCTTGAGTGACGCCTAAGCTNAGTGACGCTTAAGCTATTGATAATAACAAGAAAAAGTAGCTTTTCCTTAATTTAGGGACTAATCATAGTCACTCTATCAACTAGAATAGCCTGCTGTGCATACTAAGAAATATACACCAGATAAGAGCAGCAACATGGATTATGCACAGAGTAAGGACCTTAAACATAGGATAAAAACCTTAACCCCATGTGAATGTGACTTCCAATAATCCATGATTTGCCATATATGTGGTCATTCAAATCATTCAAGTCATCGAAGTAGCTCCTCAATAAGATCTCAATGATGAAGGCGGCATCCACTAGAATGATTCTTACAAATTCATCACTACTAAACTTAATGGTTTCTGCATAACAGCTGCGTAGTCTTGCTTCGTGCTTCTTTATTTTCTTTATATAATCTAACAAGCTTACTTTGGTCCGACCTAGAAAATCTCGTAGGTATCTATATTTGTGCTCTTCCATGGCTTTTAAACTTTCTTTGCCATGGTGAAGTGGGTCTATGGAGACTACTCGAGGTGTGTAGACTTTTTCATTTACATGCCGGAGTCGGTCAGGAACTTTGTAGATACAGCGATTAGACGACACAGGAGGCAAGCTATCCAACACCTCTTTCATTGAAGTTACTAATGGAACAAACGGGTTTTCTATGTCATTAGGAGCAGCTTCATAGCTTCCTTCCATTTTCCGCCCGATACGTGGTTCTGGCAATAATATTGTCCGATGAAAAATACAGATTAATTACTGGAACAGAACCACAATCATCAAATATATTTCATTATTAATATTTCAAGATGTTCCGACCACCAACCCCCCCACCACCCCAAAAAGAAGAAGAAGAAAAAAGAAAACATCACAAAATGGCAACATGGATATAAGAAAACCGTTAAATACAATGTAGGAAAGTTTTTTTCTGAGTTGTAAACATCCACTCATAACATAGCGCGCAAGACAAACTGAATGTTCCTTAAAAGAAAGAAGAAAAGTGCATAGAATGATATAACCTTTGCTTAATTCCAATTTCCAACTACCATGGATATACAAACATATAGCAATGGAGAAAAATATACAAACATATAGCAATGGAGAAGGATATACAACCCGGCCAGAGCAAAGATTATGAATTGAAATTAAAAAACAGAAAAGAAAAAAGAGACAGAAGGAACGAGGAAGTGAATTCCCATCAGCTATATATGTATAAATAAATTAATGTCTTGTGTATTCTACCCTTGCTTTAGTTTGCTGAAGCTTCTCTCTACCTACCCATGATCCATAGTCATATTCATATTATCATTCAATGGTATTACATCACAACTTTACAGGAAAAAATAAGGTTGTTTCTTAACGGTGTGACAACCGGCCACCATGATAATTAAAAAAAATGGTGCAGAGAAGAAAGTCCCTGCAGGGTTGCTTTTCTAAAATCTTAAAGCAGCCACCATCTCTGACCTTCATCCCAGACACGTGATATGATGGGGGTAAACAGACACGTGTTTGAACAGCAGTTTACTCCAATCAAAACATGGGAACGACAAACCAACAGTCCATTAAAATAAAGAAGAAACTTAATTAGAACAATATTCCCGTAACTTTTGCTTAATTCTACTGTCCAACTACCATGAAACATAAGAATTAACTTAAGTTTCAAGAAAATTAATGGGTGTGCAATGGATCGGAGAATTAACAAGCAATGGAGAATGATATAAAATCGAAAAAAAGAAAGAAAAAAGGACAGAGAGGTAAGTTAATTCGCACCTGCTATGGTAGATGATCACTAGAACAACTCAATGCAGATGGCTTGCAGCGCTTGCTCCTCGATCTGGTAGAGATGACATAAGTAAATTTCCTTTAATGATGTATAGCTCAACGATGATAGGGTATTGCAAGAAATAGTTGCTTTACAAGTCAAGTCAACTGAGAGTTTCCATGGTTTTTCTTATTTTGTATTTATGCGTGTATTTGTCAAAATTAGTCGATTATATATTGCGGGCCCCACCATGACTAAGTTAGAGCAATAGTGGAAGGTTTTGTTTTTTTTCTTTTTTTTTCTCTCTCCTTACATTGACTAAAATTGGATCCATAAGTAAATGTCTAATAATATATACGTAGCCTTACGTTTCGCCGAAGCTTCTGTCTAAGGAAAAGTATGATATTATCGATACAAACTCAAACATATGGCGGAGAAAGATGTATACTTCTGATTCGTAATTATGTACATTAATTTTAGATATAGTTGCGCAGTACTCAGGTCTCTTCTTGTCCTGTTTTCTGTGTATTTACATGTATTAATTGAATACCATATGACTTTTAAATTCCATAAAAAATTTTTAAAATCCATATAAAATACACCCCATTGGATCCATAAGTAAATGTCTAATAATATATACGTAGCCTTACGTTTCGCCGAAGCTTCTGTCTAAGGAAAAGTATGATATTATCGATACAAACTCAAACGTATGTACATTAATTTTAGATATAGTTGCACAGTACTCAGGTTTCTTCTTGTCCTGTTTTCTGTGTATTTACATGTATGAGAAATTCTGTCGATAGTCATCTTTTCCTGTTATATTGGCAGTGTGGTATGATTCAAATCATTCGATCATGTCACTTTCTCAACCCATGTTTATCTTTGATCTTTCTTTCTAAATCCATGTACTGAGATTTAGTTATAGCCTTATAGGAGGTACAATGAAATATATAATCAGCTTAATTAATTAGATTTTAAAGAGGCTTTGCAATGGGCTCGGCTGCCTATCGATTGGCAAAAAATGAGGTACTGATGCTCACCATAGGTAACAAATCTCAAGTTCAAGTACAAAAATTATAAAATTTGCTGCAAGTCAACTCATTGGACAGAAACTAATAATACAACAAAAATTAAAATTTGTAACTCAAGCTTGATGCTTTTTTTCAGAAATGCTTTAAGTTGAAATTGGATAGACCGATAATATGGTACATCAAACCAACATGGAGGGCCAAAAGGATACAAATAGGCAGAAAACAAAAATGATGGAGAAACTTACTATTGATGCTTAAGTGAGATAATAGAGCATACTGTTTGTATGATAGTAAGCAGGAGAATAAAAACAGCTGAAATAGAAAAAGTTTCCCAACGTTTGTTGTAGAAATATTGTCCCCAAGTTGCCTTCTATTTGTTTCCAGGCACTCTGCAGTATGCGTTTAGTTCATGACAAAGACCAGCAAATATGAAGTAATTAGGATCCAAAATGACCCCAGCCACAAGGTTTTTAATCAGAGTAGATACCTCATTGCTGTCACCTATCCTATCTTCAACAATTCCATGCTCAACAAGCAACTCCACATCCTTTTGAGTGCGTGCCAAACGATCCATAGCAACATAATCATTTATGTAACTTTCCCTGCAATGACACTGCTCAAAGGCAAGCATAGTTCTGAATGGAAGATATATTTCATTACTGATTTCTAATGTTGGAATTTTCAGTATCCTATCCCAAGCAAAGTAATTTATGTCACATAATCCATTGATTTTTCGCGCCAAAAATTTGACTCCCTCCCAGAATAGCTCCGTCATGCTGGGAGTCCTTAGAGTTGATCTAAATTCCCGACGAATTGGTTGTTAGGAACAGAGCACCAAAAATAACAAGAACAAGGATTCAAGAGTAGAATATAGAGATAGCACACACAAAATTTAACGTGGTTCACCTTAGCCTACGTCCACGGAGCAGCAGGAACAAATTCACTAATTCAACTGGAGGTTACAAAATACAAAAAAAGCTCTAGGCTATTACAAATGGCAGCTGTCCATACAAGACAATATCCTGTCTATCTAATGGTACGTAGCAGTGAACAAAAAAGAAAGAGGTTCCTTTCTCTAATAATAACACATACCACAAAAATAGATGAATAATCAAAAGGCAGCAACAGTAGTCTTTTCTTTCACTTAGAAATCGCCCAACAACCATTAACCAGAGGAAGGAAGACGTCTAACTTCTTCTACAGCCAACACATTTTTGCCTCTCTGTTCGCTCACACAATCCCAAGACACAAAAGCTATCTTTTGTCTTCTGATACAAGCTGCCAGCAGAAAGTTTCTAAAGGGTTTACTTGTAGACCCACATAGAAGACTTCAAATGGGCTTGCAAAATTAAGCTACATGCCATAAGCCCAAACCGAGCCACCTATCAACATTGATATCAACAAAATGTTTTGGCTCCATATCCAGTACTCTATAAAAATTTCTTTCCCATTTCTCTATATGCAATAGAGTTCCAAAGAAATTACAAGAAAGACTAATTATATTGTGTCTCCCAAGGTAGTCATCAAAGAATTCAACTTTGCTTAGGTCAAATAGATCATTAAGAATGAAGAGTGGTAGTTGATTTTCAAGTAAGAGCATGTCAGGCCACACCTCGTCAAAGTACATGCACGGTTTGTTAAACATACGGTCATTTTCATCATACAAATCATAGGAACTATACCTCAATAAGAGCTCAGTGATGAAGACGGCATCCATTAGAATGATTCTTACAAATTCATCACTGCTATACTCAAAAGTTTCTGCATAACAATTGCGCAGTCTTTCTTCTTGTTCTTTTATTATGTTTATACAATTCTTTAAACTTACCGTAGTCCGATTTATGAAATCTATTACGTATCTCTTTTTGTGCTCCTCCAGGACTTGCAAGTGTCTCTTGCCATGGTGAAATGGGCCTATAGAGATCACCTTAGGTGTGAAGATATCTTCACTAACACATCGTAGCCGCTTAGGAACTCTGTAGATACAAAGCCAAGGGGAGTACAGGGGAGGCAAGACATCGAAATCAAGTTTCAATAATGAAATGACCGGGTTTTCTATGTCATATATGGTCTTCCATTTTCCTCCTGATCTGTTCTTATTAGTGTAATGAATGACGATGGCCGGTGATGATGATTATAGAGATTACTGGCACCACAACCAACAAATTTTGACTTGTTACTAAGTTCTCGGTTGTAGCTAAGATCTATTAGTAAAAGAAGTTGTAACTAATAGCCATATTTAGTCAAAACTATGACTTTTAGTTGCAGGGTTTTTAGTTACAACACACTCCCAAAGCTTTTTGTAACTAATACATTTAGGTCTCGTTTGGTGTCTAGGATTGGATTGGAAAGGATAAATGGTAAATTCATGTGTATTTAAGGAAAAAGAAAGAGTGTTTTTCTAACTTAAAGGAAGAAGAGGGAAAGAATATGGCTTAGTTACAAGGAAAATGTTATCCTTGCTAATCCCTACCATTTTGAGGGGATTGGAAAGGATAAGTTTTCTTCATAATTTATCTATTTTATTTCCATCTTCTTTCTTCAACTTAGAAATTTCTTCTTCAAATAAACATAAATTTGCTACTTATCCTTTCCAATCCAATCCTAGACACCAAACGAGGCCTTAGTCACAAGATTTACAATTCTAGTTACAAATTGTGTTGTGAATCTTGTGACTAAAAACCTTAATTTTTGTAGTGGCATACAGAAGATAGTAGATATATTCATGTAACTGGCACATGAAAAATAAAAATGTGAGACGTTCATATTTATATTTAGTCAAAACTATGACTTTTAGTTGCAGGGGTTTTAGTTACAACACACTCACAAAGCTTTTTGTAACTAATACATTTAGTCACAAGATTTACAATTCTAGTTACAAATTGTGTTGTGAGTCTTGTGACTAAAAACCTTAATTTTTGTAGTGGCATACAGAAGATAGTAGATATATTCATGTAACTAGCACATGAAAAATAAAAATGTGAGACGTTCATATTATATGCAATCAGCTGGTTATAGGTAAGTTTTTCTTAGTAAAACAAACCAAAATTCCATTAAAGAGATAGAAAAGTAGAATATAATATTCCTATATATAGATCGAGTGATATTACCAGTGAGCTACACTCAACCATGGATTTAATTTTAGCACTTAGAAGTTTAATCTAATTGTGATTATATTTTGCATCGATAGACACCACTGATCAAAATTTATTCCTCATTTGAACTATTTTGCAATCCTATTATAAGTTAACGAACTACGTATTAGCATGAAACATGAGTATATATTAACTTAAAGTTTAAATTGTGCGAAAATGGATATGATGTGCAAACATATATAGCAAAGGAGAAGGATGCAACCCAAACGAAAGGTTATGATCGAATTGAAAAAAAAAAAAAAAATTGAAATGAACTAGGAAGTGAATTCTCACCTGATTGTGTTAAAAAACAAAGTTTTTTTGTAATTGCTTTCGAAGATGACTGGAAATTTAAGGTCAATGCAGGTCGCTTGCTCCTCTGGGAGATGGCATAGAAAAATTTCTTTAATGATAGCACAATGATATGAGAGAGTCTTCCATGAGGCATATCTCATTAAGGTATTTCTCACAATGAGATAGAACCCACATGTTATTGGAATTACCTCATTGTATGAGATGCCCCAATGGGACATGCCCTATGGAAGACTTAGTCCAGTGATATGATCCGGGTAAATAGACACGTGTTTAAACAGCAGTTCACATCCAATCAAAATATATAGGAACGACAAACCAACATTCCATTCAAAGAAAGAAGAAACTTAATTAGAACAATATTCCCCTTACCTTTGCTTAATTTAATGGTCAACGACATATCACGTAACATGCATAAGAATTAAAGTTGCAAGAAAATGGATGTGCAATGGAGAATGATATTAAAAATTAAAAAAAAGGACAGAGAAGTAAGTTAATTCGCACCCGCTATGTATAATTATGTGCAGGAAAAACTTAAGTGCTGCCAGAACTTGTCAAGATTTGTTCTGTTTCTCTATATGGTTTATTACACGATCCCATGGATATAGGTTATTGTTATTATACAGATGCTCTTATATAATGGCGAGAAGGCTAAGAATAATATTCTTAAACCATCTTTTGAATTGTTACCTTGGGTGTTCATCAGGAAATACCCCCAACACACATATTCTTATACCATTCTTAAAGCATGAAATAAAATTTGATTATTCGAAATATATATATATATTTCAAGCAGCATAGTCACTATAGTGGGTGTATTTCTATTCTCCCGAACTTACAAAAGAAAGGTTCGTCTTCGATTTCTTTACCATTAGAAGGCTAAGAATAATATTCTTAAACCATCTTTTAATTTATTCAGGGAAGGGGGAAAGAATTGAATTGTTACCTTGGTTGTTCGTCAAGAAATACCCCCAACACACATATTCTTATACCATTCTTAAAGCATGAAATAAAATTTGATTATTATATATATATATATATTTCAAGCAGTATAGTCACTATAGTGGATGTATTTCTATTCTCCCGAACTGACAAAAGAAAGGTTCGTCTTCGATTTCTTTACCATCAAGCTTAATTAAAAGCTAAATGAAGCGTTACCAAAATCATGTGCTTTCTTTGTGAAATGTTGAGTGTATTTAGGCTCAACAATCAACATACAATGGAAATTTCATGTTGGAATTGTTGTTTATGAAGGGACGAAAGACATTTGGGTCAGAGGCAAAGTCCAAGTAATCATATATTAATCTTACCGCCATATATAATATGGAAGCTGATTTCCAGTTCCAATTTGTCAACAAAATGTGGTTAGAGTTTCTAGTTGCCCGGCCTCGAGCTTGAGGCAAATATTTCTACAATAATCATCAAACTGTTCTATATTAGAAGAACATCTTATCTTCAAATTGGCTTCTGTTCCTTCTAAATGCATGAGTTTTGAAGAAATTTTGTGAAAGACTAATTATTGAACCTCTCTGAAATTGAATAGGCCAATAATATTGTACATCAAACATGGAGGGCCAAAAGGATACCAATAGGCAGAAAACAAGGAATGATCGAGGAATAGACATAACGTGGAAAAGAAGACATAAAGGAAAAGAAGATTAAGAAAATAGAAGGGAATAGACATGAGCTGGACTTTTTTTTTGCACAACATAAATTTATTTGACATTACAACTTTTTACTTAAGAGTTTTATTTATACAAAGAGTTCAAAAGTGAACTTCAGAACAATTAACTGTACTTTAAATTCAGTTTTGTAATTTATTTTTGTTCGAAATTTTTAGCTTTAGAAAACAGATCTTGTGCCACATGATCATTTTTGAACAGAAAATGTTACTTTACATGGTCATTTTTGAACAGAAAATGTTACTAAAGTAACAGAAAGGTATACACTATAGGGACTATACTATTGGACCAATAGTGGAAGGTATTTTCCTTATCGTCGGCCTAAGCCCAAACACAACAAAAAGCAAATGTTGCTAGGCCTAGTTACAACGAGGAAATCCAGATGTGGCCCATTAAGAACACAGGTAGGAGAATCCTCAAAAAGGCTTCTCCACCCATCTTCTTTTTTATTATTCTAATTTCACATCGTAAATTGATGATCGAAACCGTTTATTTGTTAGATCTAACAATGAAAATCATCTCTATAAGAAATCAATCAAATTAGAAATCTTTTATTATGTAACTATGATAAAATAAACAGACAGTCTTAGTAACAATTTGATTCACAATTAGTTCATTTATAACAATTACATGATCAAACGAATTTCGATTTAATTAATTTTTTGCAGAGATAATCTTTAAATAATTATATAAAATATAAACGGTTCAGATCGTGAAAATACATGTTAAAATGTAAATAATAAAGGAGAAAATGAATAGAAAATGTGGAAAAAGAAGGTGGATAGCATTCCTCTTCTCAAAAATACTTGATTTGCTTCAATCCCTCTACAATATAATACTTGGCGTTGGCATTAGCCTTCATGTACACAATTACACATGACTTCTTATTCTGAGTAATTAAACACAACACATGACTTTCATCGACAAATTAAAAGGACCCACTTTTCAAAAAAAAAATTAAGAGGGCCCAGACTAAGGAAACCTGAGCATCTTAAGTTCACCATAGGCAACAAATCTCAAGTTCAAGTACAAAAATTATCAAATTAGTTGCTAGTCAACTCATTGGACAGAAACTAATAATACAACAAAAATTAAAATCTGTAACTCAAGCAGTCAAGCTCGATGTTTTTTTTCAGAAATGCTTTAAGTTAAAATTGAATAGACCGATAATATAGTACATCAAACCTATTGAGAGATACCCCACATTGAAGATGTGAGAACCTTGCTAGTGTTTATAAGAGTTTGGGTTACTCCTCCCATTGTCAATTGGTTTTGGGATGGATGCCTAGATTCCTTCATGGTTTCAGGGCAGATTGTAAGCAATCTAGGCATCTATTCCAAAACCAATTGGCAATGGGAGGAGTAGCCCCCTCACATTTTTAATGTGGGATATTTCTCAACAAAACCAACATGGAGGGCCAAAAGGATAAAAATAGGCAGAAAACAAGGAATGATCGAGAAACTTACTATTAATGCTTAAGTGAGATAATTGAACATACTGTTTGTATGACATTAAGGACTAGTTTGGTATTGCTGTGTTGTAAAGATAATCACTTTTATTTTTGCTATGAAAATAATCAATTGTGAGAAATTTCATTAAATATGACCGATTCTTCAAATTAATTCCAGAATAAGCTAAAATGAGAAGTTGCTCCACACCAACTTCTCATTTTAGCTTCCAATGATAGTTATTTTTTTAAAAAAGCTGAAATTTTTTATTTTACCAAACACCTAAACACAGTATCGCTGCCAATAAAAGTGATTTTCACATTTAAAAAACAATACCAAACTGGGTCTAAGTAGGAGAATAAAAACAGCTGAAATAGAAAAAGTTTGCAAACGTTTGTTGTAGAAATTTTGTGTACCTGCCACGGGTGCAGATGAGAAAGTTTGCTATGGCTTTTGTTGTGGATTTCAGAGAGAAATTACTCCTTAATATTCTGGTATATTGATCTGCCTAATTCAGATACCATCACAAAACAAGATTATATACTAATAATGTATAAACTGATGGGGTATATATTATATCATATATATATATATATATATGTAAGAACAAGTTGCTTTTTACAAGTCAAGTCACGTCAACTCAGAGTTTCCTGGCCTTTGCTTTTTTTGGTGGATTAATATCATATTTAAGACCATGTTGCTTTCTTTACCCAAAAACAAAGGAACAAGTTGGTTTAGAAGTCCGTTCAACAAATAATTTTCTGGCCAATGTATTAAATTTTATTTAATTTGATCATTTTAGCTGTGTTTTTTGTTTTTGTGGACTCTCTTGGATGCTTCTCTTCTCGCACTTTTGCTTGTTGGCTCCATCATTAAATTTTTTATATATACTTTTTTTCTTTTTTTCTTTCTCCTCTATTATTATCTTTATCTTTTTTTAGAAGTGTGATAAGACTATTCAACTAGTCAAGAAGATTATTCTCCACCACCCACTATCATTAATTATTTTTTATTCTTTTGTTTTTAGCCCGAATGCACCCATCACCCTCACCCTCACTTTTGTTGAGAGATATACCACGTTGAAGATGTGAGAGCCTTACTAGTAATTTATAAGAATTTGGGCTACTCTTCCCATTACCAATTGGTTTTGAAATAGATGCCTAGGTTCCTTCATGGTATTAGAGTAGATTGTACACGTGATGCGCTTAAATGGCCACACGTGCGGAGTCGTGTTGAGAGATATTAGTGGTTTATAAGGGTTTGGACTACTCCTCTCATTACCAATTGATTTTGAAATGGATACCTAGATCCCTTCAACCCTCACCCTTTAATTGTTAAGAAATCTCTAGGAGATGGCTCTACTCTATGGCCTCTTATAGGACATCTGAGTATAGTTCAAATAACAGAGAGTAGAGTTTAAGCATGGAAAAATCATTCACAAATCACCCTCACAAAAAAATCAGCCAAATCATTAAAAAGAGACGTCTTACTGCATGTTGAGGCTTAAGTAACAGAGATAGAGCACACTGTTTGTATGACAGTGAGTATGAGGAGAACGACAACGTACTGCAATAACAGAAATAATTGTCCAAGGTGTATTAATTATAAGCTGAGCCTCATAATACATATTACTAAAGGTGGTGGAAAAAGGATAGAGATAGAAAACAGCGAAACAGAAAGGTCTTACTATGACGATGTGGTGCTTATTGGGATGTGGTGCTTTGAATGTAATAGATGACGATGATGATGATTGCAAATTGCTGGGACCACGTTCAACAAATATTTCACTATTAAAATTGCAAGATGACTTGTGCTCCAATCAGAAATTTGAAAAACATCAGAAAGCCAAATTATAATTTTATAGTCTTAAATCAACTATAATAATTACAGCAAGAACAGACAAACAAATAAAACAAACACTAATTGATTTGCTTCAATCCCTCTACAATATAATACTTGGCATTATCCTACATGCACCCAACAAACACATGACTTCTTATTCTGGGTAACAAATGACCATCATCGACAAATTAAAAGGACCCATTCTCAAAAAA
>QANT01003721.1:0-22007 GCA_003254885.1 Purshia tridentata | reverse complement strand
AAAAAAAAAAACTAGCTTAATCTTTTTGATGTGCTTTTACAAAAAATAAAAAAAATAAAAAAGTTACTTTATTTTTGAGTTTTTTTGCAAAGTAAAAATTGTTACTGTTAGACAGTAACAATTCTAAAAAATACTGTAACGCGCTACAGTAAAGTCGCTACAGTAACGACGTTACTGTAGCACAGGGTTTTTTAAAAAGTGGGCCGCTACAGTAATCCACTATAGCGTGTGGGTCGGATAAACATCAAATTTTCTAAAATGGGCTTTAAAAAAAAAGACCCTATAAATTTCTGTATTAAAAAGTATTTAAAAATACCCTAAAAGGCCTAAGTCTTTAATATTTTATATCATATCCTAAAAAATATAAAATATAAATAATAAACTAATATCATTTATTAATTGTACTAATTTTATTTAACTGTATTTGTCTCCAGTGCGCATTATAATCACCTTAACACATGAAACCTATTATAAAATTTGGTTTCTTCAATATTTTTTTTATCAATATAGTAGATTATATGTTAAATAAACATATAGTAAAGTTTCATTCAAAATTTTCGTATTTTAATAGTAATTTCCGTCATTTCTCTCAAAACTCTAGCAATATCAAAATTTTCTCGAAATTTAACTGCTTGGTTGAGAGCATAAAAGAAATTTACAAAGTTTGAATTTAAGAGAATGTTGACTAGAAAATATATATATATAGAAAGTGAATGAGTTGGTAACTAGTCAGAGGGTCTAACAAATGAAAAAAAGAAGACATGAGTTTTAATTGGATAAATATGAGTTTAAAGGTAGTTTTCCTAATTTACTAAAAAGAAAAAGAAGAAGGAGGAGGTGGTGGGGCTTTGTGCGACCTGTAAATTGTGGGGATATAGAAATCATGTTTAGCTGTTTTTTCTTTCTTTTTCTAGTGTATCTGCAATATATATATATATATATATATATATATGTACAGTCCTTCTCTAGAAAGGATGTCCGCCAATTTTAAAGTTTGTAGATGCGGACAGAGTATGGACAATAGGTGAACAATGTGTGGATACAAAATTGCAAAACTTGTTGCAACAAATCATAACTTGTTGCAAACACATCATAACTTGTTGCAAACACATCATCTGTATCCACACGTTATCCGCCTATGGTCTACCTTCTGTCCACGTCTGCAAACTTTAAAAAGT
This sequence comes from Purshia tridentata, assembly GCA_003254885.1. Taxonomy (NCBI): domain Eukaryota; kingdom Viridiplantae; phylum Streptophyta; class Magnoliopsida; order Rosales; family Rosaceae; genus Purshia; species Purshia tridentata. The sequence goes on along the minus strand of QANT01003721.1, from coordinate 20,829 downwards.
GCAGTCATCCTCACCTGAGAAAATCCCTATATATGCTTGTATATATAAATATATATATATATATATGTGTATATATAATGAAAGAAAAAGAAGGAAGGAGGAGTATAGGAGGTATTTTATGAGTTGGCATTGGGTGATGGTGATGATGGTGTGTTGGTGGTGATTAGGGGTGAGTTCGGTACAATGTACCGAAAACTCAATACCGTGTGTTGACCGTTACGGGTCGGAATCCTTGTTTGTGACTCCTATACCATTCTGATGGTAGTTAGTAACCGTATATTTTGGTATTGATCGGAGAGGAGCGACATTATAGCGGTATTGGCTTGCCGAGAGAGAGAGAAAGAGAGAGAGAAAGAGAGAGAGATAGTATGGTAGTGATGGGGGTCTAAGATAGGGGTGTGCTGGCTAAGATATGAGAGAGAGATGGTGGTGGCGGCGGCTTAGATCGGACATAGAGAGTGAGAGAAAGTTGGGATTGAATCACATGTTGCCCGGATATTAACTATTAACGTATTGGATAGAGAGAGAGAAGGTGTGGCTAGTGGGTGTGGCCGTGTGGATGTGTTGTGTTAGACTGGGTTCTACAAAAAAATACAAGATAGAAAGGCCCAAAATAAAATGTAAGATAAAGAGCCAAAATAAAATGCAAGATAAAGGGGAAAAAAAAATAAAATTATAAGAAACTAGTTTAAAAGGAAAAATCAAAGAAAAAATAAAAAGATGATCAGTATCGGTATGGATCAGTGTACTGTCGGAATGGGTATATCCATACCAATATTAATACTGTATTTGTCCGATACAATACGATATCAGATACTAAAAATCAAGAAAAAATACCATATCGATTGTGGGGACCAGGGACAATTTCTACATATGCCCAGGGGTGAATATGGGCAAATGGTAAAGATGAGGTAGTGCCAATATGACAAAGTGGTACCTACCATAAGCTTCTAATACCTAAGGACCCACCCCTCGTTCAAACAAAAGGGTGAACTACCCTCAACTAGGTAGTCACCAACTTTAGGTGGTCCTGTCACCACGGTACTATAGAGATCACCTTTACCCACATATAAGAAGCGGACCTTACTCGAAGGCGCGCAACCCAACTATGGACCTACCATGGTAAGTTCCGCATGAGAGGTACTTCATTCGGGACGGACCACTACAAATGGGAGTACCTCCATGGAGCGGAGGACCTCCACAAACTTCGCATGAAGTAAGGAAATAGACTCCCACTACAATTGGACCTCTCTAATAACACGAACTAAGCTTGAATCCTTCCCAAATAAGGATTCAAGCATAGAAGTTCAGTCCTATATGGATTATACTTCCCGGTGATTACAAGTTCAATGAACTTACAATCCTAAGGCCATGAGGATTAGCTCATCCTCTATATAAACGCTCTCATAATCCCATTCGAAGGTAAGTAATTCTAAGCTCTAAGCCCATTTCTTTGAGTCATTGATCGATCTTGTTTACTAACTTGACCGACAGAGAGCCGTTGGCTGGCACCACACCGGTACTCACTAACCTCCCGGAGGTCCGTTCTTGTTTGTAGGGTCATTGATTTTCCAAGTCTCACCTTTTGGAGAATTCGTGTTACAATATGGATCAATATGATATCACTATGGTTTCGGTATTTAACTCACCTCTAGTGGTGATGGTGTTGGGTGTGTGTTTGATGGGTTCAGAGAGTAGGAATAAGTTGGGTGTGTGTTAGATTTTTATAAGGTATTTGTGGAAAAATGGAAAAATTGTTGAATGCAGTAGTTGAGTGTAAAGAGTGTTGGGGTTATTAATAATTTAGTTAGGACTAAATAGCGGTACCTATTACATATTAACAAGACTTGTGGATTAATTATGAGAGCAAATTTTATTGAGCATCATAATTATGAGAGCAAATTTTATTGAGCATCACCACCTATTTTTATACATGACATCTATCTTATACATTAACCATAGTTAATCATGGGGGAGAAAACAATTAAATATTAAGAAAAACTAATTTATTTTCCAACTATTACTTTGAAGGGACCATTGAAAGTCTCTATCTGTTGCAGTTCAATAATGAGGTTTTTCTAGTTGATTCTGGCTTAGATGTTACACTTCTTTCTTTATTATGTTCTTTCTCATGATTTTGTACTGGCTTGATAATCGATCACTGATGCTTGTTCCATATTCTTGTTCCATGCACCTGATGCTTGTTGATGGAAAATTTTAAGTTAAATAGGATAAAAACTAACTTTTGATTAATAATGTTTGTCCAAGAATAAGAAAAACTTGCTAATCTTTTCCTATTTCTTCTATGCTTGCCTTGTAGGACAAGCAGCTTTATGTTAGTGGACGTAATTGGGGAGAAGTGGATTTAAGCGGATCAGTGCTTTTGCCCTTTATTCAAGTTTCTCATCTCTACTAATTTTATTCTCACTTATTTGATCATACTTATACATTTTTTGGTTATGATTCTCTTGTACGTTTTATGTATATCTAGTACTCTTGTAGCTTGTTTGGAGGTGGCCTCATTTGGTAGTATTGGATTTAATAAATGACTAAATTCATATATGTGTATTTAAGAAAAAGGTTTCTAACTTAAAGTTATAATGGACTAATATATCATAAGGAAAACTTATTCCTTCCAAACCCCTTCCCCAAAATGGAAGAATTAAATAATTCATCTTCTTCTCATATTCTTCCTTCAAGTTAGAACACATCATTTATGTCCTTCCATGAATACATATGAATTTAAGTATTTATCATATTCAATACTATCCTATGCACCAAACGAGGCCCCTGATGTTTAATTTTTATGCAAGGTATATAAGAATATTGGGGAGCGTTAGGAGGCCTCAAAATCAAGTGCCTTAAAATGGCCTCAATGACATGAAATTTCCATGTCGTAATTTTGTTTCATTAATTTAAAGCCATGTCATAACAAATTGCCACATCAGAATTTTTAAGGACATATCTACCCTTTTAATTAAATTACAAACAATAAGATTAAATTAAAAAAAAACTTAAAAACAATATACAGAAATATTGAAAAGTATACATAAATCACAATTATGTTATTCTATATGGTTTTGTAATTTTTCTATATGTTTTTTTGTATGTTTTTCAAATTTTTATATGTTTTTTAATTAAAAGGGTAATTATGTCATTAAAAATACTAATGTGATAATTAAAATATGAAGTGGATAATCACAATTATGAAATGGAAATTCCACCTCATTGAGGCAATTTTGAGTCACCTCATTTGGAGGCCCAAAATCATTTTCCAAGGATATTTATCTAGAAGCCGAAAGGTTATTTTTCATTTATTTATTTTTAATCTTAAATCACTTTTATCTCTCATAACATTTTAATATATTAATTATAAATAGCTAACTAGAGTTAACCATTATTAGTAAATACGACACATGGCACACACATAATTGAGTGGTGATGCTCACCACCAAATTAAAGTGGTGGCAAATTTGTTCTCCTACTATTTAGGGTTTTTTTTGGGGAGTAGTATAGCTAGCCAAACAAGCTGCGTGCCTAAACTTGCTGATCATTGTGGGGTGCATTTAAATGTACATTTAATTGTGGCGAGAAATTTGTTGTTGAGATCGATTTATTGCCAAAGGAAAAGCTGGGTCAACATGTAGGGGCATATAAAGCCTCTATGATTTATTAAATCTCTCAGCATTATCAAACGATATTCAAGCTAGCTAGCTAGTTCAGACTTGTAAAAGATTAATCAATCATTTGAAAATGGTACACAGTAGAAGACTTGCTCTCGTTTTTGTGTTTTGCCTTCATGTTCTTGCAGTTAGTGTGGTTGCACGGGATTTAGTGAGCCATGATGAGGAGAAAAAGAACTTAGTAGGTGGCCTTGGAGGAGGGTTTGGTGCTAGAGTTGGAGGTGAGTTTAAAGGTGTAGCAGGTGGTGGTGGTGATTTTGGAGGTGGTGCTGGTGGTGATGCTAGTGCTAGTGGTGGTGGTGGCGGTGGTGCTGGTGGTGGCAGTGGAGTTGGGGGAGATGGTGGATTAGGTGGTGGGCATGAGATTGGTGGTGGTGCTGGTGGTGTGTTTGGTAAAGGTGGTGGAGTTTTTGGAGGCATTGGTAAGGGTGTTGGCTTTGGCAGCGGGATTGGTAAAAGTGGTGGAGTAGGCGGTGGTGCTAGCAGTGGTTTTGGAAAAGGTGGTGGCATTGGCGGTGGCATTGGAAAGAATGATGATATCGATGGTGAGATTGGAAAGAGTGGTGATGTCAGTGGTGAAATTGGAAAGGGTGGTGGCGTCAGTGGTGGAATTGGAAAAGGTGTTGGCGTCAGTGGTGGAATTGGAAAGGGTGGTGGATCTGGTGGTGAAATTGGAAATAGTGGCAGCGTCGGTGGTGGAATTGGAAAGGGTGATGGCATCAGTGGTGGAATTGGAAAGGGTGGAGGCATAGGAAAGGGCGGAGGTGCTAGTGGAGAAGTTGGTGGTGGTGCTGGGGGTGAGTTTGGAAAAGGTGGTAGCATTGGTGGTGGAATTGGAAAGGGTGGAGGCATAGGAAAGGGCGAAGGTGCTGGTGGTGAGTTTGGAAAAGATGGTGGCACTGGTGGTGGAATTGGAAAGGGTGGTGGTATCGGTGGTTTAATCGGAAAGGGTGGTGGCATCGGTGGTGGAATTGGAAAGGGTGGAGGCATAGGAAAGGGCGGAGGTGCTGGTGGAAAAGTTGGTGGTGGTACTGGTGGAGAAGTTGGTGGTGGTTCTAGTGGTGCTGGTGGTGAGTTTGGAAAAGGTGGTGGCATTGGCGGTGGAATTGGCAAGGGTGGTGGTATTGGTGGTTTAATCGGAAAGGGTGGCGGTATCGGCAGTGGAAATGGAAAGGGTGGAGGCATAGGAAAGGGTGGAGGTGATGGTGGAGAAGTTGGAGGTGGTGCTGGTGGTGAGTTTGGAAAAGGTGGTGGCATTAGCGGTGGAAATGGAAAAGGTGGTGGCATTGGTGGTGGAATTGGAAAGGGTGGTAGTATTGGTGGTTTAATCGGAAAGGGTGGCAGTATCGGCAGTGGAAATGGAAAGGGTGGAGGCATAGGAAAGGGTGGAGGTGCTGGTGGAGAAGTTGGAGGTGGTGCTGGTGGTGAGTTTGGAAAAGGTGGTGGCATTAGCGGTGGAAATGGAAAAGGTGGTGGCATTGGTGGTGGAATTGGAAAGGGTGGTAGTATTGGTGGTTTAATCGGAAAGGGTGGTGGCATCGGCGGTGGAATTGGAAAGGGTGGAGGCATGGGAAAGGGCGGAGGTGATAGTGGAGAAGTTGGTGCTAGTGCTGGTGCTGGTACTAGTGATGAGTTTGGAAAAGGTGGTGGCATTGGCAGTGGAATTGGAAAGGGTGGTGCTATCGGTAGTTTAATCGGAAAAGGTAGTGGTATCGGTGGTTTAATTGGAAAGGGTGGTGGCTTCGGCGGTGTAATTGGAAATGGTGGAGGCATAGGAAAGGGTGGAGGTGCCAGTGGAGAAGTTGGTGGTGATGCTAGTGGAAAAGTTGATGGTGGTGCTGGTGGTGAGTTTGGAAAAGGTGGTGGCATTGACGGTGGAATTGGAAAGGGTGGAGGCATAGGAAATGGTGGAGAAGATGGTGGTGGTGCCGGTGGTGAGTTTGGAAAAGGTGGTGGTGTGGGAGGAGGAATTGGAAAAGGTGGTGGAGTTGGAGGAGGAGCCGGTGGCGGAGCTGATGGTGAAGTTAGTGACAAAGCAGGAGGAGGTCTCAATAAGGGTGGTGGAGTAGGTGGTGGGATTGGCAAAGGTGGTGTTGTAGGTGGTAGTGTTGGCGAAGGTGGTGGTGCAGGTGGTGATGTTAGTGGCGGTTTTGGGAAAGGTGGAACCATCGAAGGTGGCTCTGGCGGTGGGATCAGTGGCAGCTTTGGAAAAGGAGGTGGTGGTGTTGGTGGAGGAATAGGGGCAGATTCTGGAAGTGGATTTGAAGCCAAAGGCGGATTTAGCGGAGGAGGTGGATTTGGTGGTGGGCACCACTGAGCTTGATTCAAGTTCTGCGTCTCGCATTCATACTTCTAAACAAGGAATTGTCTATAAATGTGTGTGATGATGTACTATTTTTAATTAACTACTACTTCTTTTGATTAATTAATTTTGTTAAAGAGATTACTTGTAACTAGAAAAAATATCTATTTCCCATGATGACAAGTATCTGCCTAATTACTCCTCTTGCAAAATAAAAGAAATGAAAGAAAATGAAAACCGAAAGAAAGCAAACTTGCTCACCACCTTAATTTGGTGTTGGGTGAGCATACTCTACTGTGTGGGTGCCATCCCATCCATCATGTTTATTAATTACTAATAATGGTTTAACTATTTATAATTAATATATTAAAATGTTATGAGAGGGAAAAGTGATTTAAGAATAAAAATAATTAAACAAATGAAAACCCAATCGGATATGTAGAACTCCACCTCTCTCTCTTCCTATTTTCTTACTAGCCCTACCCTCCGACACCGGTGAAATCTTTCTCAACTCTGCGGTCACCACTCTCCCCTCCTCTCTCTCTTTCTTTGTCATTTACAATAACAACAAGCAAATCTCTTTCTCTCTTTCACTTTACATTTAGTTGCTGATCATTGGTATAAAATTAAACACAACTAAAAGAAATTAACTTCATTCTTTCCCTATAAATTATAATTCTCTCAGCAGCAAAATATATTATCCACATGTTTTCAGATTTTGGTGAAGACGTTAACAACCAAATCCAAACAATTACACAGAGCTGTATACACGTCCAAAACCAAAAAAGTGATGAGGAGGGAGCGAGAGAGAGAGAGAGAGAAAGAGAGAGAGAGAGACTGAGAACAGCATCAGCTGCCAAGCAGAAATTCTCAGCACCAATACTTCGAATAACGTCCTCTACGTCCATTAATTTCAAGCACAAAGTCACCTGCGAGTTGGAGTCCCATCAAAGCTGCATGCCTAGAGCTCAACTTCTCTGGACGGAAAAGCACCTAACACCTGTTTGGTAGCAGCAAAAACCATCTCGCCATTTCTGTCTCGATCATTACTGCCCCCAAACGGCGCCGCCGACAACTGCCATGCACCGTCGCGACCTGCAATTAGAAATCAGACGCATAAGCTTGCAGGCGTGCAAAGACGTCCGATGCATTCTTCACCACCCCATTTAACACAAAGCCATTGCGCATATTCCATATGCCCCAACAAAAGTAGACAAACATGGTGAGTTCAGAATTAGACAAGGTACTATCACATGCAAACTGGAAGAAGGACATAAACCGGCCTGCATGGGTACGTAAACCCAGAACAAGGTGGTGATGCTCACACCAAGTTAAGGTGGTGAGCAACTTTTCTCTCCTAAATAATAGGAAATTCATGGATTATTATTATCCTACATGGTGTAGAATTTTGAACATGGGCTTTAGCTATTAAAAAATAAAAGTGTTGGTGTGAGCAAATTTGCTTATAAATAATAGGTTCTAAGACTCTTCTAATTTTAAATTTTTGTATCTATTCTATACACTAATTATTTGTTTTTTTTATTCACTAATTTTTGTATTTGTTTTATGCACTATTTATTTTTAAAGTTTAATTTATTCAATTGAAAATTTATTATTAAAAGAAAGAGAATGAAAATTGTATGAGAATTATAAACCAATTAATATTTGAAGAGAGGAGAGAGGGTCCTAGATTTGAAGAGAGAGAAATGGAAATGTCAATTCAATATTCATTTTGAAGGGTCTCTTGGAGCCCAAAATACTCTTCTCTCTCTTCAAAAAATGAAAAATTCTTCATTTGAAGAGTCTTTTGGAGATGCTCTTAAGGTGGTGAACAACTTTTCTCTCCTAAATAATATGAAATTCATGGATTATTATTATCCTATATGGTGTAGAATTTTGAACATGGGCTTTAGCTATTAACAAATAAAACTGTTGGTGTGAGCAAATTTGCTTATAAATAATAGGAAACTCATAGTTTATTATTAAAGTAAATGATTATAATGTATATGATATATATATATACACTGAAGTAATTTGTTTAGGATCGGATGCTACAATTTATTTCTTGTGCTGATTGGGAGAAGTAGAAATAACTAGCCCACCATTCAGCTGATTGTTTACAAGAAAGAAATAGTTGGTTGTTGGTTGTCTAATGGAATTGTAGTGTGTACAATATAGAAATGGTTGGCTGTTGGTTGACAAATTGGATTATAGTATTTACAAAATTACAATATAGAAATAGTTAGCTGTTGGTTTTTGAATTAATGCATAACAAAAGCTTGGAATGTAATAAATGCAAAAGAAATATGAGCTAGATAATGTCATACAAAGAGCGAATATATCCGTTTATTATTGGTGTTTGCGTAATAAAAAAACACGGAGAGTGGATATTTGTCTATTATCGGTGTTTGTGCAATAGAAAAAAAAGGCTTCGCATTAGCTAGAGAAGAATAAGACATAAAAAATGTAAAATTATTGGGAAAAATTTTAGACACATGCAGCACGGAAAAATAAAGAACTTACCAGTTTGGGAAAAAGACATCTTAATTGAAGTTCATTTATATATGCTAGTCATGAGCTTCTAATTGACTTTTTGGTAGACAATTAGACACCTTGTAATGGCATGTTTGAGTACGAAAAACAATATCATCAAAGCTCCTAACCAAAAACAAGTTCACAATCATTCATTTTGCTTGAAAAACAATGTTTCTAAACAATTTATTGATTAATATATATATGAGATTATTTCATGACATTATAGCTGAAACAGTTGTTAGGATAGAGATATCTTGTCATTAGATTACTTCTGCACTAATTGAGCTTGCAAGAGGCATTCAATTGGTTTAGAGAAGAAGGGAAATCTAGTGCACAACTCCTTCATAAGCTATATATATTGGATTCAAAATCATGATTAATACTAAATTTGAGAATCAAGACAATTATCAACATGCTTGTTTTCAACAAATTAAAAATGAAACGAAAGTACCTTTGTTCCTGCAAGAATGCAATTGAATTTGGCTATGTATTTTTATTCACTTAAAAAAAGAAGAAAACAGTGTTGATATATAGTTTGAAGAAAACAGTGTTGATATTGCACAAATTCAAATGAACAACTGGATGAATCTTCGACAGTTTCCTACCCTTGTTCGGTAAAGACCACGTCTTCAAGTCCTGCAACTAAGAGATACCAATCATGAAATCATTTGACACTGGTGGAGTGCCAGTCAAATGGTCTCTGACGGTCAAGTCAGTACTTTATCTTAAGAATGTTCCAATAAGAGTGAGGTGTCTAGAAATTGTACTTACGTTCTAAAGAGTACTGTTTGTCTTATTTATAGGACAAGTACTTTGATTGACAGGTGGACTACTCAATTGGCAACACGTGTACCTTGACCCAAGTAGCCAACCAGGTCATGGGTCACTTTCAAAATGGGTTTTGGGTGACCCTTTCTACCATCTGCTTTGTTGATAGTCCAAAGAAGGAAGGTACCGATCATATATGAGGAATTTCGACCATACCAAGTGCACTCCGGCCTGGACTTGTTTCTAATAATGAGGAAAATAACGTTGTGCCTACCGACCGATCATAAGATAAGGTGGTCGGTATTTCGGTTGGTTACTGATTGTGTAACAACAGCATAAACTTTATCAAATGACAGGATTTCATTTCCCAAGAATCATTCTTGGCAACGTACAGCGCTGTTGAAGATAACAGACAAGGATGCAAATCAAAAGGAGCTTCAAATTGACGGATCATAGTTGAAGATGCAATACCCAACCCATAACACCCATTCTAAGCTTTAATCTTTTAACATATTTGGGCCAACATATATATTTATTTGTTCCTCTACCTATAATTTTGTTTTGCAATCCTTCATAGACCCATATCTCTCAATTCACCCAATGAAAATTCATAAATTAAATCATACCATAAATCAGAGAGAAAGAACTCATGGGTATTTGTAGTGAAATAAGATTAAAATACGTGAGAATGGAAAAAACACCAGCAAATCTCTTCATAATAGCACCATGGTTACTGATTTGGCTGCATTATTGTCTTCTATTTTTGTAGGAGGCCGGGCTGCTTTGGGATGTAGAGAAGCAGATGTAAGTGTTTTTTAACGGGATGGACAAAAGACTTACTTCCTGCTTGTTTTNTCCTGCTTTTTTTTTTTTTTTTTTTGAGAAAATTTTAGTTTTTAAAATTTCCAAGTTTTTCCCCACTTGGAATAGTCAAAGAATTTCTGATTGAATAAGAATTGTAAAATGACCCCTATTTTATTAGAATATAAACTTAGGATTTCAGATCTACAAATCCCACAAATATTTCTCTCAAAATTTTGTGAATTTTTCTATTTAATTTAGCCAAACACGAAACTTTCAATTTTTCATGCATAAAATGCTGATTTTTTTTTTCTCGACAGCCAAACACACTTTACCATTCCTTCTCTTTTTTCCATTTGTGGATGCTCTCTTCTCAATTCCATCACTTCTTGAGCAATTTTGGGCACATGAACTATTTCATTACACAAGAGTAATTGGTTCATATATGTACATAATCTAACAATCATATGGTCGGAAGAGAGAAAAAAAGAAAAATTCAAGAACAGTGACATTTTTTACAAGTAGCAAAACATGAGGAATAAACTACCAAAGTTTTTTAGGGCTAGTTTGGGATTGAGTTATCTTGAAAATAAGTATTTCTATCCCGAAGCAATTTTTGGTATTTGGTTAATAAAGTAAAATCTGCTTATTTTGAAAATAGAGATAGGGAAAAGCTGATTTTGAGAGTTGAGATAAAACAGCTAAATAGATGCTTTCCAAATCTACTGTGTGGAAAAGCAGCCATAATTTTCAAAATTGCCCTCACCCAATTAATGAAATAACAACCCTTACCCCCTCATTAATTCTCCTCTACGATAGGGACTTGCCTGAAGAGAAGATGAACAAACATGTCTACTCCTTGTCCCTTGCAGCAGATAAGTACAAGATTACGTAAAAGCTCTGTGAGTGGGCTACTAGGCTGGGCTAAATTTTTGGCTAAAACATTTTTTTTTCCTAAAAGAAGGAGGCGATGGCTTTATGAGATTACTTTATTATGTCTCTAATAAGCAAGGAATGTAATTTCGATTTCGAGGAAATTTTTATTTCATTAGGGTTTAGACAAAAATGACGGAAATTGTTATCATGGAATGTAATTTCGATTTCGAGGAAATTTTTGATAGAAATTTTGACGAAAATTTCAATGGAAATTTCGACTAAATTTTTATTTCATTAGGGTTTAGACAAAAATGACGGAAATTGTTATCAAACCATAGAAATTTTGAATGAAACTTTACCATATGCTTATTTAATATATTATCTACTATATTTATAAAAAATATTAAAGGAATCAAACCATATTATAGGTTTCATATGATATAAGATGAATATATTACACGCGGAAGGTAAATTATGTTAAAAAAAAAGGTGATGTGATGTGAATATAAGGTGAATTACACTAAACCTTATATATTTTATAATCTATATTCTTTAGAATATAACATAAAATATTAGGATTTAGATCCTTTAGGGTATTTTAATTATTTTTTATATAGAAAATATATTAGGGTTTAAAGGTTTAAAAACAACTAAAAGAAATCCCAAAACTAAATAGCTAAACTAATTAACAAACGAAATCCCAAAATCAAAAGGCCAAACAAAACTCTAAACTTTTTTTTTCTTTCCAATTGTCCAAAGGCTCAAACCCCAATCTTCAAACCCAAACCTTTTTTCTTTTTTTCTTTTTTTTCTTTTTTTTTCCTTCTTTTTTTTCCTTTTTTTTTCTCTTCCTTCCTTCCTTTTGTTTTGGCCACTGCCCTCTCACGCCACTTCTCTTTTTTTTCCCTTTTTTTTTTCCTTTCTTTCCTTTCTTTTTTCTTCCTTTCTGTCCTTTTTTTTCTTCCCACTTTCCTATGTTCCCTTCTCTCCCACTTTCCCAGGCCCTTTCTCTCCCACTTTCCCACGCTTTCCTATGTTCCCTTCTCTCCCACTTTCCCAGGCCCTTTCTCTCTCACTTTCCCACGCAGCAAGACTTTCCTTCTTCTTCCCTTCCTTCCTGCCTTCTGTGTATTGCTAGCCTCCTCTAGTCTCTCTCTTCTTTTTTTCATTTTTTTGTTTTCCTTTCTTTCTTCCCCAGTTTTGTTCCCCCTTTCCCCTTGCCTATCTAGCTCTCCCCACAGATCTATTTCTCTGCTCTCTCCTCCATCCCCCCTCTCATCATCTCTCTCGATCTCCAGCCCCTTGCCATTGAAACCCACCAAAAACCCAGCTCTGGCCAACGTCAACCCCTCCCAAAATCCAAACCTAGTCCCTCTATACCAAAATTTCACCGAAATTTCGGTAAAATTTCACCAAAATTTCAACGAAATTACCGAAATTTAAACAAAAAATTGACAGAATAGTGATTTTGTTTTGGAACCCTCAAAAAATGATAATTTCGATGAAATTTCGCCGAAATTATGGATATTACACTCCTTGCTTTCCATCCCCCCCCCCCTCTCATCATCTCTCTCGATCTCCAGCCCCTTACCATTGAAACCCACCAAAAACCCAGCTCTGGCCAGCGTCAACCCCTCCCAAAATCCAAACCCAGTCCCTTTATACCAAAATTTCACCGAAATTTCGGTAAAATTTCGAGTTTTTCTAAAATTTCACCAAAATTTCAACGAAATTATCGAAATTTAAACAAAAAATTGATAGAATAGTGATTTTGTTTTGGAACCCTCAAAAAATGATAATTTCGATGAAATTTCGCCGAAATTATGGATATTACACTCCTTGCTAATAAGCAAAAGTAATACTTTGAGTTATATATATACAAGTATAGATTAGGGATACATTAGTTGAAAACTCTTGATTTTATGTGATAACAATGTTAAGTACATTACATTTTGAGTACTATATGTACATTACATTAATAAAATTAAAAAGCACTTTCAGCATCATATCTATTTTGGTTATTATACATAGTCACAACACTTCTATACCAAAATTTACCAAACACAGTACTGCTGTTCTTAAGACGCACAGTATTTTTAAAAACACAGTTTACCAAAAACTCAACTGTTTTACCTCACAGCAGTTTTTTCACACCACACATCTACAACAGCTTTTTTTTATCACACAACATCCCAAACTGGCCCTTAATTGGTTGTCTTTGAGCGTCTCTGTACATCCACCTTGTAAGAATTAAAATCTTCGGTACTCATCTTTGAATAGAGAAAGTTGATCGATCACCTCGAACAATGGCCAAGGCCTTTGAAAAATTCCACCAATCATTAATAGTATAGAATTAGAAGCAAGTCATTTTAAGCTTCATGCTTCTTAGAAAAGAAAATAAAAAATTGTTATTTCAGCTGATTGCTATCCCCACACTTGAAATTATCCCTACATAGATATATGATAGGGTAATAATATTCTCTTGTTAAACAGTATGATAAGTTATTTTTCCAAACTATAAATCTGAGCCATTAATCAGATGGAATCGTACTTAAATGGATGGCTCAAAATCACAGTTTGGCTACGTAGTAGCTAGTATGCCATTTGTGTAGCAAGAGAAAATAACATTATGCAAACGGTAATATTCTTTTTACCAAATATCTAACATGTTATGTTGCAAGAATGAATCAGAATCACACATTCAAACTTGATTCCAGATAGCTAATCAATGGTTGAGATTGATACCTTGTTTTTTTTTTTNTTGAGATTGATACCTGTTTTTTTTTTTTTTTTAACAATTTACTTTGAAAAGAATAATTAGAACAGCACTTTGAATTTCATTTGAGATATGAAAACAGAAGAAAAAGAGGTGGATAATTAATAAATGTGGGAAAGATATATTTCCTTTTCCTCTCATTCATGGCCAGATAACAAGTGAATTCAGACTTTATTACCTCACTTATAGAAAGTTTGTGATCTGAATCCATTTTTAGGCAGCACAATGCGGCATGGGCCATATGACGAACCATCCTAGAATCAGAAGCAGTTTCCACCAATCTGCAGTCCATCAGTTCGCTAACCACACCATTTTCTAGAAGTGGCAATGCCTGGTTTTGCAGAATAAAAATCCTCTATCTCAGGATGTACATTTCTTGCTTTGCAAGTTTCATTGAAGTTGCTGGAGGAGACATTTGAGTAATGCCTAGCTCTATTAGGTTGGCTCAAAGATCTTACCCAGTCAATCATGGAATGGTCCTTCCCTTGGTCTTCGAAGCAGCATGCACTCTTTCCCGTGATAAGCTCCAGTAGAAGTTTCCCATAATCATGTACGTCACCAACAAGAAGGCGCTCGTCTTCCTCCAAATTGCAGCATCTTTCAAACATTAAACAACAATGAATATTAGGCCATAATGCCGCAGCATAGCCATCATGATATAAGAAATGTAGATTGTGAAGTATGATGACAATCAAGTGCTTAATTGTATGCACAAAGAATATGAATTAAAACTTAGAAATTTTCACAAAAACCACCTGTATTTTGGGGCCTGCGTGCAATCAATTGAAACAAGTTACATGTATTAAATCATCACAATTATAAGTTAAGTGTCCAATCAATTGCATGCTTCTGCAAGATGTGAGAAATAATAATGAAGTTCTCTTACGTACTTGGCTATCAAATCTTCATTAGGGGGGAAATCACCAGTGAGCCATTCCACAGTTTTGAAGTGGCAAAGCTTGAGTAACAGTCAAAGCCAAATATTCAGTTATAGATCGAATAGCAATAAATTATATGGCATCTTGAGTAGCAAGAAATTCAATTGGCTGCAATGTACCTCAGTTCAATTTGTGATTCTTGAGAAACCACTCTATGAAATTGAGTTTTTGGTGTAAATTTTATTTGAATATAGTAAATTCTTCCACAGGCCAATAATTTGAAGGGCATGAGTGGTAAGAAATTCAATTGGCAGTAATGCTACCTCAGTTAAATTTGAAATTGTTATGAAACCTTAATAAAGAAACAAAATTGAATGCAGTGTACAATTTCTCCAAAATACAGTGGCAAAGTCTTTGGAACTTCATTCTGGCTGCAACTGATTTGAATTGGCTCCTAATTTAACCATCTTTTTGTGCACATATGCATGTGAAGATCAGAATATACTTACCGTTGCAGAGTAACCATGCGAAAGACAAACACTAGAAGAACGAATGGATTTGTGAACAATAGGTCCATCAACACACTCCTCATGAAGATAGCGCAAGCTTCCGCCTATTTCTAGAGCAATAGACCACCTTGCTCTCCACCCCAGGTTCCGAGCCAAGTCATCACCTACAAACTGATAGAGCTCAGTTTGAATATTCTAATGTGCTAAAACAAAACTGAAAGCATTGTGGTCTGGATTGAAAAATGTCAGGACCAAGCACTGATCAACATACAAGGTTATCATGTTAAAGACAATGCTCATTGATAATGTCGCTGTATGGTGTAGGGACATGGAGGAGGATAAGATAAATAGGTGGTCAGGAGTATGATGGCGTAGTTTTATGTGTTAAGTTCACTCTTAGCAGGCCAAAAAAGAGAAGGACATCAAGTGGCTCATAACAAAAATCAAAAATCATGTTTTAGATCCATCTGCATGCATGTTCATAAATAGGAGATAACTACTATACAATTCTTGGCCAGAAGAATCCCTATCAGTATGCAACAGTATGACCTATAGATTCCTCACCAGTCACCAGCAAGACTAATCATCCAACCACCTTTTTTCGGTCAGCTAATTTTTCTCAGGGTTCTGTATTTTCTTATATACAACATAAAGTTTAAGGTTCAAGTTAATATGCAGCACTACTGAATGTATATGTACTAGCTAACCAATAAATCACAGATTGTACATATGTGTTAGTGTGTGTAAGGCTGTAAGGTCATTAATGGACTAGCTAGTTACTAAAGTTCTCATAAGCTAAACCTTTCAAAAACCAGGATGCATTAATAAGTGTCTTGTGAAGATAGTTATAGTTAAATCAGAGAAGTAGTAATTCTTACATTTCAAGTTCATTTCAACATTACCCAAACAAGGGTAGTCGAAAAGCAAGAATGCAGAAGCACCTGTGCTGCAGTACCCTACAAGGTTCATGATATTTCGGTGGCATACCCGAGAAAGAATCCTTAGCATTGACCAGAAGCCTTCATTGGCTTCTTCGAAAGACTTGATTAAAACAGATGTGTCTTGCAATATTCCCTGATAAACTTTTGTGCCTTCTTCCCCTTGTTCTGAAATATTGTCATCAGAGAAGCCATTTGTTATTACTTTAAGTTCGTCATATGAAAATGCTCGAGGGAAGCCACTTCTCCACGACAGTGGATAGCAACAAGGACTATGAGGATGTGGTGGAGGAGCACATTTCTTCCTTAATTGGTAAGCACTGAACCTGTCACTACTTTGTTCCTTTGAAAGCTTTGCAAGAGCTGAATTGTTATCTGTTTCGACACAAAAATGGGATGTGGGTCCAACATTATCTTCTTCAGGATTCAGAGAAATTTCAGGCTGTGTAGCTTTTGACATCATCAAGCTAGCAAAATCTTTCCCCTTGACTACTGCAATATTACAGCTTACATGCCCCCTTACAAAAATTTTGGATTTCCTAAAGTGACTGAAAAATGAAGGAAAATTAAGAACAATTGAAGATTCAAACTAAACTCAAACATTCTATCGAAGATTAAAAGGTAAAGGAGTAGTCATAACTCAAATTAAAAGAAAGAGAGAAGAAAAAAGGAAAAAAAAAAAGAAAGAAGAGAGGAACAAATGAAGACTCAAATTACACACTGACAACCCAAATTAGAGAGGGCTCTAGAAAATCTCATCTTAGATCATTAGTCTGCCAGATCATCAACCAATGAATTCAGGTTTATAATTTCTGCTCTTGTTCTTAACTTTTCTTTTTAGTTTACTAATGCAGTAATTATATATATCAGTGAAGGAGTGAACAAAATGAAGTAATTTTCACTTGTCACAATATTAGTAAGGACTTGGGAAGTTGGGAGTACAATTAATGAGTCTATGACATACCTGTCCAATACTATCCAACGAGTATTAAAGTTTTGTGCTTCATCAACGGTCAATCTTGCAGGACAAAACCCCTCGGCAAGTTTAAGTTCAAACCTGACCTGAACATGCACCACAAAGTTTTTAATCATGTTATCATACCATTGCCAAAACTGACATGTATTAAAAACGTACACCAACCTCATTCCTTCTGCACTGGTTGTATAAAGGTTCCAGGCTACTCCTGAACTTTTCTTCGAGCTCAATAGGATCCAATTTCCCTTGGCCAATGAATTCTAATCTCTCCCCTGCAGAACATAAGCTGTTTTAGGCATATATAGTTGCAAGGAAAAAACACAACACATAGGGGATGTCACCTTTTAGTCCTTATAATTTAGGGTCGTCCTATAGTGTGACAGCCATGTAATATTAGGCATATATAATGTTACATTAAGTTCAGAATTTGCTTCCCGACCACATATATTGTTCTAGTGCCATGGCGGAGGTGCATGGAAAATGGACATGTCTCTAGGCAAAAGCGCATGCAATGAATTCATAACACTTTTTATTTTTTGTCTCGGCGCTAAAAAGTGTGAGCGAGAAAAAAAGTCTTGCATTAAAATTAGCGGGTATTGTAGAAGAATACCCTTGGTAAACAAAGTTATACAAATTTCGGGATTTCATTAAATTAATTGAATCATTAATAATAATAGATGAGTAATGAGTTAAGATTAAAATAAGTTCAGGAATTAACCCCTGTCAGTGGAACCAAAAAAATCCTTGAAGTCTTGTGCAGATAAAGTCTTAGAATTAAATACAAAATAATTCCTATCTATCAAAATATTAACAGAGTGACAGACATAAATTGGGACTGTGGATATGGAGAAAATAATCCGAATACTTTTGAAGTTCAAAAAACAAAAAAAAAAAAAAAAACTTGCATATTCCAGAGACGCCAAGGTTGATGAGAAACTTTGAGACCGGAAAGCAAGAAGAGTTCTTCTTGGCAAGTTGATGATCACGAAAAACTCCCAAAACGACGAAGATGTCTCTGGGACGAACGACATGTCGGAGAGCCCATTCCACAGCTTCCACGCTTCCTTTACTCCTGTTTGCGTCCACCGCCACTATCACAGCCTCTCTTGCGCTTGGGACAGGGACGACTGACCGCTGCAAGGGACTCATTGCATCTGAGTATAATCAAAACAAGAGTTTTGGTCTTTCTCTGGGTGTATATTTATTGCAGCTCTTTGGGTAATTCGTCTCATTGTTGATATCGCCATCAACCACTTAACAAAGTTTGAGTTTTGTTATTATTGTGGAGGCTATGAACTTTGTTTGGGAACAATGCTTGGCTGCCACTTATTGGGTTGTGAGTTTTTCTATGTTTGGCAATTCTCTTTCTTACCTATCAATTATTATGTACTAGATTTTTTGCACGTGTGTTCCGCACGTGCTCATTAAAATTTATATCTGTGGTTTTTTTATTTTTTTATTTTTTTATAAATTAGTAATACTATTTCTACTCTTTAAGATAGTGGGATTTTTTTATTTTTAAATTTTTATTTTTATTTTTATATTTTATAATTATATCTTTATTTATTGAGATAATTAACAATACATCCACTTTGGGCTTATTATATCCTTTATAATTCACTTTTTTATTGAATTTTCTAGCCAGTCCACTTAATATTTGTCCAGCCCACTTTTTTGTTCTATCTGATTGAATTTTCTAGCCAGTCCACTCAATATTTGTCCAACCCACTTTTTTGTTCTATCTGATCCACTTCTTTTTTCCACTAGTTTAACTTTTTTTTAAATGGCAATTTTGCCCTTCCTTTTTCTCATCTCCTTTCTTTGTGTCCTACTCTCTTTAGCCGACAGAAAGGGAGGATGGCTTAGATTTTTTTTTTTTCATTTTTTTCTCCTTTTTCTTCCTCTCTCTCCCCTTGCACTATGTCTCTCTGGCCTTTTCAACTCCCACAAGCCTACAAAGGTAATCAACTTCTTTGTGAATTCTTTTCATAGGGAACTGTCTTTCTTTTTTGTTTTCATACTTTTTGGAGCCTTCCAATTCTCAGCAATCGCCACCTATCCCTCTCCCTCTCCCCACTCTCCATGGTTCTCTCTCCTTGCACTTTTTTCAAACTTGGAAATTAAGCCAAAGATTAGAAACTAAAAATATTGCGTCATTTGATGCAGTTTTTTTTTTTTTTTTTTTNTACATAATTAAAAAAGATGCACAAAAGTTTCTTAAGGAATTTTAGGGTCGAAATGCTGTGTTTGGATTTTGAGATGTCAAAGTTATAGATTTTGGTTAATCTTTATAGTTAACTTACTTGGATGAGATGGTAGAGAAAGGAAGAGAAAAAGGAAAAAAAAGGGGAGGAGATGGGGTGGTGCAGTGGCTTATGTTTCAGGGAGCTGAAATGACCGTAGAGAGACATAGTGTAGAAGAAGAGAAGGAATGGAGGAGATGGGGTGGTGCAGTGGCTTATGTTTCAAGGAGCTGAAATGGCCGTAGAGAGACATAGTGTAGAAGAAGAGAAGGAAGAGAAAGGGGGAAAATAAGGGGAAAAGAAAACAAAAAATGAAGAAGAAAAAATTATGAGCCATCAAAAATTATTTAATGGCTTAAATTGAAAGTTTGGCAGAGCTTGGGTAGAGTAGTCTAATTATGGTGCAGAGCTCGGGTAGAGTAGTCTAATTATGGTATAGATATATTGCACACATCTTAGAACTTACAAGTGTATGTTGGCTTTTACATCTACATGCATCAAGATTCCTCATATATAATTGTGGATCATTTAACTAATTAATACAAGATTTGGTCTTTTATAGCCCATATATAAGTGACGTTATAATTGTTGCTGACAATCAGTAACAATATGTAAGTGAGATTATGATTGTTACTGACAATCAATACCTATATATAAATGTGGCTATAGTTGTTACTACTTGTTAGTAACAATATATAAGTAGGGGTTGTGAGGCTATAATTTTTATTGACAAACAGTAGCAATATGTAAGTAATGTTATGATTGTTCCTGACATGCAGTAACAATATGTAAAAGGGGCTATGGTTGTTACTATTTGTCAGTAACAATATATAAGTGGGTTTATGATTGTTACTGGCTAATAGTAACAACATGTAAATGGGGCTATGATTGTTACTGCTTGTCAGTAACAATATGTAAGGGACTATGATATTTAGTAACAATGTAAGTGGTGCTATGGTTGTCAGTAACAATATATAAGTGGGTAATAAAATGTTACTGCCATTGTATGTAAGTGGCAATTTAATTTTGGTGTTTTTTTTACAATACAATTTTGGATGTGATTTTTTTTAGTATAAATTCTGCCATTGTATGTAAGTGGCAATTTAATTTTATTTTTTTTACTGTACAACTTTAGATGTGATTTTTTTTAGTACAAATTTAGTTCAATAATCTAAAAGCAACAAGTCAACACAACTGACATAATAATTCAATAATAAAATAATAAAATAATAAAATGTACATGAAAAGACATAATAGAGTAGGTAGTAAGTTGTAAGAATTATTAATAAAATAAGGAAAGGAACATGGAAAAGCAACGTCCATTAAGTCAGGCTGTCAAAGAATAATTGGTGGCAATGTTGTAATTATTTTTATTTTTAGTGGTTTTTCTTTGCATGTCTTTAATCATTTTAAAAAGTGGGCTAGCAAGATTATATACTTCCGTATTTGGATTTGATGAACAGTAGAAGTGTTCAAATGAGCTTATTAAAAAAAACCCAATTAATTAAGAAGCACCCTTAACTTGTGTTTTTTTTTTTGTCTTT
>QANT01003719.1:0-59774 GCA_003254885.1 Purshia tridentata | reverse complement strand
GATTTTTGCTTTTTTAAGAAAATAATTATAAAAAAAATTATAAAATTTTCCTTTCTCTGTTACTGAGATTCGGCGTCACGGATTTTTATTTATTTTATATTTAGAATATTCCTTTAGTTAGTGATAATATATTTATATTTAGACACCATCGCACTTATTATATAATATTCTTTACTATAGTAGTGTTCAACATTTTTCATATTAATAAATAATTTACACTGGAAAAAAAAAAAATGGAGCTATTTGCGCTCCACCTTCCACCCTTACACTGTAGGAGTGTAGGAGCATGATTGGCGCTCCTTGAGAAAAATTATAATCGCTAAAAAAAAAAAAAACTTTAACACCAATCAAAATCATATTGATTAAGCACTATTCGTTATCAACTTCCAAATGATAGTACCGATCTTCAAGCAGCTAATTGTGTTTGGATGGCATAAGCATATCCAGTATTATATCTCTCGATTATTTGTTTTTGGAATCAATTGATAATGGAATGAGAACTTTTAAGATGGTATCTTGAAATGCAACACTAATCCAAAAATATAAATTGATTTTATTAGATGCAGACGTTATGTTGAAGTTGAAACGTTCAAACCATAACAGATTATAACTACATTTTTAAAGAAAAAAATATGTAATATGGAAAAATTATATGCATACACCACCGACTGTAAATTTTAATTAACTTCATCAGCGTGTAGTCCCAAGATGTTGCTAAAATGATCAAGGAAATTGAATTTATGACATGCTTTTTATGCGTGATCTTGCTATTTGGCAATTCAATACCCTGAAAAATTTGGTGAAGATGTATATCACTGAGAATGGAATAGATTACATTTGATTATATAGAAACCAAGTTCACACGGCAACACAGATACACCAGGGAAAAATGTTTCACTATCAAGAATTTTCAGTGACAAACAATTGGGTTAGCTCATTTATGCAGCACAGACACCATTGCAACACTAGTTAAAATAATAACAGAATGACCACAAAAGTATTGAACACCGAAATCGAGCTCTTCACATCCCAAAATTTCTGTAGCTGATCACAGTGAGAAGTCTCTGTAAGAGCTCGGGATGCGAATGTTGGTGGTGTTAGTTTGGGTCATCATCTGCACCCAGTTTACAACAGATGTATATTCTTGGTTGTAGCAGTCACAACTAGTGCACCCTCTTCTTTGATAATCCAGTCATTAGTCTTATTTCACAAGTCAGTCATCACTTGTTCCACTGCCACGAGGCTCTCTCCGTATCATGTCTAATAGGTCCTGAACAACTTCAGACATTGGTGGCCTAAACTCTGGCTCCGACTGTGAAATACACTTGACGTTAGGAATATGGTCGCAGAGTGGAGTGAAGCATTAATATGTCAAACTTATGTTTTTGGGCATTTGAAGCATTCTATCTTGGCCAGACAGTACCAGGTAAGCTAGGTTTACAAGCCCAATGGTGCCCTTTTTTGAATATTATGTCACAAAAAGCCAAAAAGAAATCTTAGTTAACTGCAGAACTTATTGAAGTAAAAACTGTCATTGCTAACCTGAACACATCGAGATATAATGTCAGCAAAGTGTGACAAGGATTTTGTAGGATATTGTCCATTTAGAGAAGGATCGACCATCCTTGATAATGCATCAATGTCATGAAGCTGGTGAATGGCCCATCTAACCAGGAATTGCTCCCCTCGAACCCGTGTCCTATAAATTCAAATTTTAAATAAAAACATATTCAGCAGGGTTTTTTTTGGGGTGGTCCCCAGGGGTAAGCAATTAAGAACCTGAATTTGTTTTTCTTTTCACCTGTCATGGGACTCTCGGCCTGTTAATAGTTCTAACATTACCACTCCAAAGCTATAAACATCACTTTGATGGGTATAAATTCCTGACTCAAATTCTGGAGCTCCATAACCATAAGCTGATAGCAGCTGTCCTGACAACTGAAAGTAAGAAACAATTTGGCAGTAGTAAGTAGTGTTAGTGGTGACCATAAGTAGTCATCATTGGTTCAGTGGTTCCACACTGGAGTGGTTCAATTTCTTGACAGCCCACTAAGCAAGCTTCAAGATCAGAGGGTAAAAATCAACCAACAGAATGACCTAAAGCTCTAAAAATGAAGGATTATAACTTACATGACTTACAGAGCCTGATGATATTAATGGGGCCAACCCACAGTCAGATACACGAATGGAAAGGTCATCATCAAGGAGAACATTGGCAGACTTGAAATTCCTGTGTACGACAGGTGGCTGACAAATCTCATGTAAATACCTTCTCACACAAAATAACAATAGATTCAGATTGCCTGAAGTTTCTATCACCATTTGATCAGGGAAAAAAAAAGTGTAAAAGAGTGAATTCAGAAATTGGCATTGCAATTGGTACTCACTCTAAGGCTCTTGCGGCTCCAAGTGCCATTCTAATGCGAGCATTCCATGAGAGTTTCTTCTTCAATTCATCATCTAAGTGCAGAGCATCATGCAGTGAACCACAACTGCAATACTCGTAGATAAGAAGTCTTTGACCATGCTCTGCACAGTAACCTATGAGCTCGACAACATTAGCATGCCGGATTCTATCAATGTTGTTTACCAGTTCAAGAAACTCATCATCCTTCTGCTGACTGGAAGCTCTCTTGTCCAATTTCTTGACAGCAAGTAGCTACAAAAGCATCCCAAAAGGTTAATGTCAGTTTCTAAACTATTCTATGCATATGCAACTGCAGAAACTGCTTAATAACATGAGATATAACTTAGAAGCACATATGAGAGAGAGAGAGAGAGAAATGTTAATTTAAAATAACCAAAATTTACCATAAAAACATAATTAGGTAAAAAATAGACTAGTCCAAAATAAAACAACACACTTGGTCATGAATTGACAAACAAGCGACCTAAAACTAAGATTAGAGTACTCCTTGTATGATAGAAACCTATGAGAGAAGAAACTTGAAGCATTGAATCTACATATGATCAATTCGATGCTCTAATTCCACATGGTAATTTTGATACTATATCAATCATATTTTTCAAATGAATTTGGATGGTTTTAAGTACAAATAGCAGCATATAGTAAATAAAATTGTAAACAAGAAGGCTGTTGATAACAATCAAGAAAAACTGCCACAAAGGTGCAAGAGTATAAGTGCCTAAGACAAATTTTAGTTAATCACTCAGACATGAAGTAGGTGCAATAAAGAAAAACCAATCCATGATTAAGAATCAGACCTTTCCATCAGGAAGCTGTGCCCTATAGACACTTCCCAGCATGCCATCTCCAATAAGATTATCTGGAGAAAAGCTGTTTGTATATTGCTGAAGGGAAGCAATTGTGAAAGACTTCGCAGAAATTGCTGGGTTTAGATTTTTGGTGGAAGGCTTCACTGTAGTCACTTCAGTTGGCACAATTGGCTTTACAATGACCTTAACAGGTGGAGGGGGAGGTGGAGGAGGAGGTGGAGGGGGAGGTGGAGGGGGAGGAGGCATCAAGTACCTCTCAAGTGCACTCATATCAACCACATGCCCGTCTTGCTTTGGTGTTGTGCCCATTCTTTGGACATTTCTATCTTGCTTGTCATTATTTGGAATTGCCCATGTTCTTCTGGTATCTGTTTCATTATCCTCTTTGGCCCTCACAACTGCCTCTTTGGGAACTGTCCATCAAAGTTTTAGCAAGTCATTTACATAAAATGAAAACTAGAAAGCACAATATACTCTTATATTAGATTGGAAGAGAAAAAGTGAGAATTTATTTGCCTTTCTGTATTTGATTGGGTGGTTGAACCAAGGACCCATTGTCCCTGGGAGGGTTCTCCCTGTCACCTTTATATGCACCTATTTGATGCCGCTTGGAAATTCTGTCAGCCTCTCCTCGTCTTCTGATACATCTTGGCATAAAAAGCAGCAGTGCTATTGCCAAAATAATAAATGCGAAAACCCCTAAAATCGATATCCAAACTACCCTTTTAACAGTTTTCTTTGTCTTTCCAGAATTTGATGCTTTTTGTGAAGATGGTCCATCAGCCTGTTTCCCAGGTGATTTTCCAGGTGTTTTCCCAGAAGGCGGTCCCCAAAAAGATGATGGAGGTGGTGGTGGTCCTGGTGGAGTCAACGGAGATGTGGGTGGAAGCATTGGAGCAATAGATGAATTGAATAGATTTCCATCTTTTCTGCATTAAACATATAATAATTAATTATGTTGAGAAACTTATTATGATAACAATAAGTCAATATGATGCTTCCTCTTTCCATGATAACAATGTATAACATAAGTCAATACTTTAGATTCTCTCTATGATGTACTGCAACCAAATCATAATGTTAAGAGAAGTCTATGATGTGTGTGAAACTGCAAGTAATCTGTTCAAATTTTAAACTCTTATACTCCATGAATCCCACCTAAAGTTTGGGATGCTCAGCAACTTTTCAGGTATGGGTCCAGAGAAAAGGTTATTCTCTACATTCCTGTTCAACAAGGAAGCAGATCATTTATAATGCGAAAGAAAGGATGAACCAAAAAAAAAAGGCAATGGAATCCCAAAAAATTCCTTTAAATGACAATTAAAATGAAAATTTTCAGAGGATTACAGGTCATTCAAGGGAAGATCCTGTAAAGGGTTGAGGGTTCCAGACAGTTGATTGTTCTGCAAATGTCTGCCAAAAGAGGAGTTAGCTCTAATCATTGAGACAAAATATGCATATTATAAATGGCTTACTCAGACAAGATGCTCACAGAGTGGTCAGAGATGACAGGTTTTCTAGAGAGGGTGGCAGTTGCCCGCTCAAATTGTTACTGGACAAATCTCTGCACAAGGATAAGTGTGTGTATTGATTAATAATAGCCTATAAAAGTAAATCTGGAAAGTATAAGTATGAAAAGTTCAGAATAAGAACCTACAAGTTGATCAACCCTGTAAGGCTTTCGTAGACGTCTGGTATATCTCCAGTTAACAAGTTATTGTTAAGAGACCTGAGTGGAAAAATAGCTTATCTTAGAACCAAGCATATTAAAAACTGAGAGTTGATGTCCTAGGCATCAACATAGAAAACAGAGCAAGAAAATCTTACATGTCTGTGAGTTGAGTCAACGAGGCTAAAGAAGTTGGGAGGCTTCCAGTGAATTGGTTAGCTGAAAGAAAACTGCCAAAGGTAAAGACTATCATATCATTTGCATAAGGAGGTACACACAACAGGCAGAAAATCATAAGAACTCTGAGGCTAATATTTGATATATGCAGTATAAAATTATAATTTCAGTAGGACATACAAGTTTTGCAGGGTAACAGGCAAACTGACTGGAATACTTCCCCCAATATGGTTGTTGCTTAGATCGCTGCACACAAACATCAATGTCGATAAAACAAATGTATCAATGTATTACGTGATATGAAATATATTATGATCTGGGGAAGCTATTCCTAAATCTTTCTCCCCCATTTGCATTCTAACTGGGGCATACACAGACTATACCAGCCACATTGTCAAATGCATCAGATAGCATCTAGTAGATAATGGGCGTGGCCCACGTGCTATCATCCTAAGCAAACGTGGAGCAAAAATCTGTGTGTACGAGAGAGAGAGAGAGAGAGAGAGAGAGAGAGAGAGAGAGAGAGAGAGAGAGAATACAACTTACATTACTTTTATTGAAGAAAACAATCCCAAGTTCTCACCCAGTTCTCCTCCCAAATTAGCGCCATTAAGAACTCTATAAAAGCATATAATCATAAGACAACTGACATTTAACATGTAGAGAACCATCTATCAATAAAATAAGCAAAGAGATTCACATACATTTTCAATATTATGGTATCGTTACATTCAACACCTTGCCATGCTTCACCACATGGGTCTCCTCCAGCAGAAGTCCACCCAGGAAGAACAGGAGAACCAAGTGCAGCATGTAAGTTGTTAATTGCAGCAACTGATGGAACCACAAGTAAAGACAGATAATAAGGATTTACAGCTCCAATTAACAATAAGAATTAATAACCATAAACTAATAAAACATGTTTGCACAGCACACATTTACACTAAAATAAAGCATACAGTCGCTGAAAAATACCACATCGCAGTCACATTATCAGCAGAAATCTTTTGAAATAAGTACATCTTCTTTGTTCTACGGAATTATACTTGGAGAAAAAATAATCAAGTCATGAATGTATTATACGTAGATTTAGAACTTGGCTAATAAACGAAAATGGGAAGAGCCTTACCATCAACATTATTAGTGGCTCCAAGAGAAACTTGCGCCAAGCAGATCAATACAAACCCCATTAAAACCTGCGCATAGATCTTCAGGTTCTTGTACTCTAACACAGATCTCTTTCGACCCATTGATCACAAACTCAACTATACTTCTCAATTCCTTTTTATCTACGCAATCATCCACAAAATCATCCTCGAATCTGAAAATTAAACCAAAACAAAAATCACTTAATTGAAAAAAAAAAAAAAAAAAAACTAATATCTAAACAGAAAAACAGCCCGTGATCTTATCACTGCCAAAAAAGTGAGCAAACTGATCAGGAACCCAATTGTTAAAACTCAAAGATAAACAATACCATAAACTTTAAACGAACATATACACACACAGATACAAAGATGGACAATTAGACACCTATATGTTTCATGTGAATAATTGAAATGGACTTACAGAGAAGTTGGTAAAGGAACTAAGCAAATGCTGAAGCAAATTGAGGTAAATGGAGCAAGAAAGAGTGAGATCTTTGTGAAAAAAGTAGTGCTTTGATTAGTATAAGATTTAGCCAAAAAAGAACAACTTAAGAGCTAAGATTCAATGAATTTAGTAATGGAATGAAGGTGAGTGTAGAGAGAATATTGCATCATAATTCGAACAACCAATTACTATTAATTCCGAACCTTCGGGGAAAAAGAAAAGTTTAAGAAAAAGGCAGAGGAAAATGTAGAAAGTTACAGAGTGAGGAGGAAGGAGGTCCTCTGAAACTCTTTTCTCTGTTTGCTTTTTTTTTCAATCTCTCTTTGTTTCTCTCTCTTGCCACTATCTCTCTACTGTGAGTGTGCGTAAGTCATACATATCTCTTTGTAAGAAAAGGTTGAATAATAAGCTCACGCTCTTCGTGCTCTTCGTGTGGGCGCGTGTCAAATTGTCTAGTGGATCATTTTTTCCTTTTTTTTTTTTCGGGCATTTATCTTGTGAAGTTGTGATATGATATCATAAGGTAGTAATGACAAAATTTTTGGATGTTGCTTTTCTTTTTTTTCTGAATCAGAAATTAAAGGATAAAATCTGGAAGAAAATAATATGCTTATAATGGATATAATAAGAAATTGGAATTTCTTTGGTAAAAAAAAAAATAAGAATTTGGAATTTGGATCAAATAGCAATAAATTTGCTATTATCAAGAAATTTATATTTACAAGGGAGAGAAAGGCCACGGCTAGGATTGGGAAAAAGAAAAAGAAGGATACCCACTTTAGTTTGTGAGAACCTCTTATACCATGTAAAAGTAAATAACTCAATGACTTATCTTTATTACTCAATAATGCACATATTTATACAAGTTGGTAGTTGGCTTACAAGCAATAGTAAGTCTAACTTAATGAACAAACTAATCTTAGAGTGTACAACCAAACAACTATAAACCTAATCTTGTGAGCATTCCTTGAGTGCCAAGGATACTTGCTTAACAATATTAACTAGCTGTAGTTAATTTAAAGTTAAGTTTAACATAGTAAACCTTACCTTTCAACCATTTATTTTCTCTCTATTAAATCTTATATTTTTTCTTTTTATTATAATTCTATCTCTCATCAAATCAACTATAATAACTTTTATCATGTTTTTATGGTACACAAATTTTATGTTGCAAAATGTTGTATGCAAAGTAGACGTATTATGTGAAAGAGTGTTCATAGTTTATACACTCCAATGATGATAATTCGCTCTCTTACAATCCATGATAAAACTATTTAAGGGAATTAAAAATTATTTTAGAAATATTTATTTACGTTAAAGACGGTACATGCCAATAAAAGCCGCCAGTTTTTCTATGGGCCTCGCGTGTTGTGTCGAACACTGTTACGGGCTTTTGTAGCCAGCCAATCAACCCACAAATAGAATAGCACATAGTTTTTTATTATTTTCTCCCTAAAATACAAACGGCAACAAACTTTTTGCAAATATTAATATTATGAAGAAAGGGAACAACGGCATCCAAAAGCCGGTTTGGATAAGGAGCGTTTAGTGTGGGAATAAAATTGGAGGCCTGGAAAAGCAACTTTTAGAAAAGCATATTTTTTTCTTTTTATCTCTCTTTCAAAGTTCCAACAGGCAAATTAAAAGAAAGTCACAAGTAGGCATAAGAAAATTGAGAAATTCGTATCCTCAAATGACAAGCGCTCTTCACTCTTTAAACTGTCATTCATTCAAGGAATCTGTCTGATAATGGCCAGTTAGCCCACCGACTAAATTACTGAAAACTCCACCTCTTCTGTCGTTTAGTTCACACATCATCACATTTAATTCTATCATTGTTTTTCACGTAAACAGTCAGTATACATAGTGTTTTTTCTTCCTTGTCCTTTAAACACCATAAAATATGAGATCACACCTGAAAATGATGCCCTTCAACTACCGGATTTAAATTTCGAAATATGGGGCTAAGAACATTTTAGCAGATTCCATGTATTTGTTTGAAAATTTTGAATATTTTAGTGGAAATTTCTTAAATTGTAAGAAATTTCAGATTTTAAAAACAAAATTAGTTTTTTTTTCTTTCATTTTCTCTCTCTCTCTCCCTCGCTGCACGCATGACCGTACCACTATCTCCAGCCAATTCTTTGCAGCTCAAGGCCACCGGCGTGACCCCAACCGCCGACCATCCTCCCCAAGCCACCTGGACACCAACCAGTCGCCCCTGCGAGCAAGATCAGCTCGGAAAGTCTTCCTTGCCGCCATTTTGTTTCGCTGATTTTGACAACCTCTCCGACCTCCAATCACCAAAATTCTTTGTGAGTTTTTCTCCGTTCACTATGAGCTTTCATAATATATAATGTGTAAAAAGTTGTAATGTAACTAAAATTAAGGTGTGTGTTCAATAAACTTTCAGTAGTTATTAATTAGTGAATAATTTTTATCTAAGAGTATTTGCCTCTATTACGCATTATATTCATTTTATATATCACATGAAAACTTATATAATTTGGTTTATTCAATTTTTTATTATCAATGTAGTAGATAACAATATGTTAAAATTTCATTCTCAATTTTTGTATTTTAATAGTATTTTTTGTTGTATTTGTCTCATTTTTGTTGAAATTGAAATTTTCATGGTTTTGGACCTTCAAAACCCAAAATTTAACTCATTAATGCCAATAGGTATAGCCACTGAATTAGGTTTTTTTATAATTATGAGAAACCAAGTACACATATGAGCCACTCAAATCCTCCTCCATACTCCTTCACAAAAATATACAATCTGTATAGTGTATATAATAAGTGTACGTACACAGTAAACATTTATTTTGTATTTTCAATCAAATATTAGATCATATAATATATGAGAGAGACAAACTCATAAAATATACATGTCTATATATGTAGTGGACTAATAAAAAAGTATGCTTAGTGTATATATTTGATTGTTGTTTAATTATGGAAATATAGGTCTAGAAAACCGATCAACCTAAAAGAAAAAAATGATGATTATATTTAAAAGATAAATGGATAATATTTAGGTGGATACATATTGGAGATTGAAAATATTGATGAATGAATTATGAAAGACATATCTGGTGGTCGGAGGAGGAAAGACACAGAAAGCAACCTCCTAACTGAATTATCAATTAAGAGAGCTGGTTAAGGTCACACTCATATCAAACAAAAATAGCAATCGGCATGTCAATTATGTCATTCACGTATCCATATATATCCTTCATTGATATTATGATGTCATCGACAGAGTGTTTAATTCTGTATTTCTCCGAACGCTTATCATTGGTTACAAGACTTGAATTGAATGGTGTGGTAGTTAGTTTTCAATTGATGCTATTTATTGGTCACGCAGAAGCTTATAATTGGCTGCACAAGAAGTTGAACGCCCAACACCAATCATGAATTGACACGATTAATTGGATGTCTATGTATGTTAATTAGTGGAGCTTACGGCCAATAATTTCCGTATAATTATATATGCTTTTTGCACAGTTGCGCTCACTATTTATTTATTAAATTAATTAAACCTCTCTCTCTCTCTCTCTCTCTCTCTCTCTCTCTCGTATTTGTATATGATCAGTTGATGACTAGAGTCCAGAAAACGCCTAGGTAGGCGTATTCTCTCGTATTTGTATATGATCAGTTAATGACTAGAGTCCAGAAAACGCCTAGGTAGGCGTAGCCAACCCAAGTAGTGAATAGTTAACGAGGTGAGAAATCCATATATATGCGTATGATTATGGATAATACAGATTAATTGCATAAATACTTGTTAATCTTGTCCAACTATTAATAACAAAAAGGAGGCAACCCTAGAAATTCTGCTGGGTCCTGAATATCAAAGATTTCGGGGACCATCGAACTGTGTTATATTATAACTTATAGTTGTGCCAATATATTAATTAAGCTAGCTACTAGTTTTAGTATTTTTGTTTGGTGGGCTGAGCGAGCTAGTATGCTCTCTGACTACTGACTAGCTAGTGCTGTATTAATTCATGCCAGTTGCCACCACTCACACCCAACTTGTCACGACATGCAACCCATCTTCAATAATTCCCTGCTTCATCACTATTATTAATATGAATATGATGATGGCTATTCTTGCATGTCCTAATGCCTGCCTTATTATATCATAAAACATACTTATTATTTAACTCTTAATATGTATAGTAAATTATATAATTAATTTCACATCACAGAGGAAAATTAACTCTAGTCTCTAGTCACATATATGTCTCCACTTGTTCAATCGTTATCATGCATATGTTACGCCGAGTGACCACATGTTTTAAACCACATGAAACTCCTTGTAACATTATTATTTTATGCTAGCATTAGTAAAGTGATTGAAAAGAATAATGAAGAAGATGAATTTTGATGTACTGTTATCAAAAAAATTATTTTAGTACATTGTAATATTAAGTAGGATATTGACGTATTGTTATCAATTTATTCAAATTATAATATGTGTAAAAACTTGTTCATGTATTCAGCATAGAATGATTCTCGTTATTGACACCTTATTACGGCTGTGGCGCTGCTGAGGCTTTTGGG
This sequence comes from Purshia tridentata, assembly GCA_003254885.1. Lineage (NCBI taxonomy): Eukaryota > Viridiplantae > Streptophyta > Magnoliopsida > Rosales > Rosaceae > Purshia > Purshia tridentata. The sequence continues at coordinate 48,526 of QANT01003719.1, read as the reverse complement.
CTGTGCAGCGGCCCAGACCAGTCAAATATACGCTAAAGATCTCAGGCCCATAATCCTATAAACTTGGGCGGGCTGATATCAGATCCAGTTGGATAGGGGTCGAAGAATCCAAATTCCAAAAATGTCTGCACCAACCAACTAAACGACCAAACCAGCAACCTCATCTTCTTCTTGTCCATCGAACCATCTGAATCTCTCTGTCTCATCGCATTAACGCAAACAGAGCGAAAAGAGAGAGAGATAGAGAGATGCAGTCCCGGTTAACAATCCTAGCTCGAACCCTAAAATCAACCCGGAGATCCTTCTCGTCCTCCACGCAAACCCCACCATCATCAACCACCACATCATCATCCCAATTCCCGCCAACTCTGGCGGGCCTACGCGCTCGCCTGGCCGCCGAGTCCCCGACTCTGACGGAATTTGTGGAAGGCCCAGGCCCATACTCCGTGGAGGTGGGCACCAAGAAGAACCCGCTCCCCAAGCCCAAGTGGATGAAGGAGGCGATCCCCGGCGGCCAAAAATACACTCAGATCAAGAAGAAGCTCCGGGAATTGAAGCTCCACACGGTCTGTGAGGAGGCCAAGTGTCCCAACCTCGGCGAGTGCTGGTCTGGCGGCGAAACCGGCACCGCCACCGCCACCATCATGATTCTCGGGGACACGTGCACACGTGGTTGCAGGCAAGTTGCTTGTTGAAATGCTCTGCCGTGCTTAGTTTTAAATGTTGATGGAGTTTGTTTCGTTTGTGGGTTGTATTAAATTTTAGGTTTTGTAACGTGAAAACTTCAAAGACTCCGCCTCCACCGGACCCCAATGAACCGTCCAATGTGGCGGAGGCGATTGCGTCCTGGGGTTTGGATTATGTGGTCATTACTAGCGTGGACCGGGACGATTTAGCTGATCAAGGGAGTGGGCATTTTGCGGAGACCGTGCAAAAGTTGAAGGTGCTCAAACCCAGTATGCTAATTGAAGCTTTGGGTATGTTCTTTTTTCTTTGGCTAATCGGCTTTGGTTAAGATTATTGTATTAATGTAATGTTTGAATTAGACTGATAGAAGCAAGTACAGTGAGCGGATTAATTTTATTTTTTTTGTATGTATAAATGGTCAAGAAGTGGTGAGCATTAAGGATAATTGTAGCTAAAGGATGTTAAGTCAGGCACTATTGTAATTAGAGATCATTTTTGTATAGACTTTCTATCGTGGATTGTCTTTTTTATGTGATATTGATTGGTCATGTTGTTTTGTAGTTCCTGATTTTCGGGGAGACTTGGGCTGTGTAGAGAAAGTGGCAAGATCAGGATTAGATGTCTTTGCTCACAATATTGAGACGGTTGAAGAGCTTCAGAGGGCAGTACGGGATCATCGTGCTAATTTCAAACAATCTTTAGATGTTCTAATGATGGCCAAGGACTATGCTCCTGCTGGAACCCTTACAAAGACCTCAATAATGTTAGGCTGCGGGGAAACACCTGACCAAGTTGTGAAAACAATGGAGAAGGTGAGGGCAGCAGGTGTTGACGTGATGACATTTGGTCAATATATGCGACCGTCAAAGCGCCATATGCCTGTGTCTGAATACATTACTCCTGAGGCTTTTGAGAAGTATCGTGCTCTTGGCATGGAAATGGTATGCTTTTATCTTCTTCTTTTTTTTCTTTTGGAAAAAAATTGTTTGAGCATTGGTAATGGTATAATTTGTAGCTCTGGCATATCATACTTTCATGCTCATGACTATGATCAGTGACTTATAAGGGATCTGCAATGCAATCGTAGTAAGATTCCTCATTTACACCAACTCTTATAAGGGAAGATGCATGTAGTTGCCCAGATTCTTACACTTACTGGCATATCTCTTATTTTCCCCTATGCTTACAAACTATCAAGTCCATAGAAGAGGGGTAAATTGAATTTTACATAACTATTAAGCTAATTGAGGTTTTAACCCTTTAATTTCAACTTTGTCCTTATTACTGGAAAAGGGGGTATGTGATTTTAGGTTTTGTTATATATACTGGGAGTTCAACATAATAACAAATGATCTTCTGGCCCACCTCATCTACATATATTGGTTTTTGACCATGTTAGGCAGCTTTGGTTTGTGCAGTCCTGGTTGCTCCCAGGTCCTAAACCTGGAAACCAGATCAGGCACGTTATAGCTGTATCGAGACTGGTTTACTCTGGCTGTGGTAAACACTGTACTCACACCTAAATTATGTCCCATTGGGCACTTCTGCATATATCTCTATCTACACATATATTAACTTTGCTGTGGAGGGGCAGTTCAGTCCAAAGAAAAGTGGAGGGGGAATTTATGAGTGTGATGAAAGTACTGTCATCATTTGCATAGTTATCCTCTGTGCAATTCTAACTTTTGCATGCTCTTTTATTTGTAATATATAGAGTTTAAATGTTCGAAATTCTTACTTTATTGAATCTTCGTTTATCAAGCTTGCATGTTTATCTTTTACTATGATTCAAGGAATTAGCTTTACCTTTAAAAAAGGTGCAGGACACAAGTGATGAATCTATAATTGCTTCTTTACCACATGCATTGATAATATCTATTGAACTACAAAGTGTCCTTAATAAGTAATTATTCTATAATCATTTTCATGTTGTGACACTTCATAATTGAATGCACTAAATGTATGAATTGATATAATATCATCTCATTGTATCAAACATATTATCACATGATCTTATTGTATGTATAACAGATTAATTAAGTGAATATTTTGAATGGAACAGGGATTTCGGTATGTGGCTTCTGGTCCCATGGTCAGGTCTTCATACAAAGCAGGTGAATTCTACATCAAATCCATGATAGATTCAGATCGGGCTGCATCTTCGCATGTTTCTGTCTCATAATGAGTTGGTTTTTTTTCTTACATGTAAAATTTTCCTGTCGTCATCTCATAAGGTTTCAGTCTGTATTATTTTCCCCTGTCTCACTGTGTATTATACAAGTGATGATTATACGGGCTCAAGCCTACATGGGCTTGTGATACTCTGTATGTTCAATTCATTGTAATTATCAGATATCGCAGTCTGCTGCTTCATTGAGGTCTTATTTTCTTCTGATTGTTGCTGTTACTCTGCTTATTAATGACAAGAATTATTGCTTATTCATCAATGTTACATCTATACTGCTTATTCTTCTATAACAGACTCTTCAATTCCATTGCATAAACTGCAATATAGTTTAACAAAAAAGATGACTATAATTTAATACAATATCAGCATGAATGGACAGTAGTTAAACTACAAACACCTATACATATTCTTGTTTATTGTGTTTGGGTCTACTTGATAGCATGCCAAAATCATGTCTCCTCCCCAAGTGTACTTGAAAACCATTTCCAGTGTTATATTGCAACTTGTTAATGATTCCAGTAAGGCTTGCCAGACTGGTTAAGGGTCCTCCCTCCCTCAGGCCTCAACCAAAACCACCTATTAGTTAGTAGTAGTACTTAGTACTGCTACTAAAATTCTGCTTTCTGGGGTCTTTCATCCGCCATGTTTTCATTTTTATATTGAAAACCAGGAGGTCCATTTGTACCTGTAGGTAACAAGCATCTGGGACCATATTGATGGTGGTGTATGAGCATCTTTCCTTTGGGCCTTGGCATTGGTTTCTAAATTTTTTGTCCGTACTAAGCCTTTCTGCTGTCTATAACTTTCAAAAAGTTCTTTTGGGTTCCATTTAAGAGTGACTAGTCTAATGGTTTAGTTTGGGAATTGGGACCCTCTCAGTCTCAGTCTCTCAGGTTGCTGCTAAATAAGATAGTCACATTCTACTTTCTGCTGCATAGAGCTTTTATCTCTTGCTGCTTTGAAACTGTGAGTGAAGAGCGAAGAGGTCCTCACCTCACTATAATGCCCAAACCATCATCAATATCTCCGCCCTGAGGCCTAAAGCCTAAAGGCCTAAACCTTGTCTCTCTTAGCAGTTTGAACCACTCTCTACTCTCTAGATTCTACCCCCAAACCCTTTCATTTTCAGACTCTCACCCAATATGACCGTTAGATTTAAATCTTTCTTTCCCACCCTCACTCACTACTAGTCACTACCAGTCACTACCAGTCTTCCACTAAGCACTGTGACCTTACTCTCTGCTTTGACAAAACCAAACCCATAAATGGGTTGTTGTCTCGGCACCACCAAGAGGTCCAAGACCCCAAACCCAGACCCAGACCACGCAAATGGCTCCAACCACCACCAATACCACGCCATATCTTTGGCCGCGGAGCCAAATCCCACCCATATCGAAAAAACCCAAGTCAGAGCCTCACCACCACAACCACCGCCGCTTGTTGAAGAAGAGTCTGTGAAAGAGGTTCTCTCTGAAACCCCCATTGCCAAACCACAAAGCCCAAAAAAGGCCCAAGAGAAAAGTACCCATTTGCCTCCGAAGCTGCAAGAACAACCCAAAGAGCTCTCCGACGTTTCTCAATCTCAGGTTTCAGAGTCTTATGGGGTCAGCGAGAGCTTCTCATTGTCAACAACAACAACTACTACCACCATTACGGAGTCCAAAGACGACGAAGCTACCAGTAAGCGAAAGAGAGAACTGGGTCCCAGAGTGAACGGGTCTTCGGCGACGGTACGTCGTAAGCGTCCTTACTCCGGCGACCTCTCCGGCCGGAGGGAAAGAGGAGCTAAAGCTCCGCTGAGAGCATCGGAACCTCCAGTGGGGAAGAGGAACCGCACTGAAACGAGGTCGTTTCGTGGGCGGGAATCGGGTCAGCTGAGGACCATGCAGCGTAGTACAGGCTCCACTGGAGTTCGGCGTGATACGGCCTCGGCCCGATCGAGGTCACCGGCCGCCCGGACCGCCGGTGGAGTGGGTCGAGGGGGTATTGGAAGGAGCCCGTCGAAGGTGACTGGACGAGCCGGTGGCAGTTCATCAACGCTGGGTGTGGAGAATGAGGGTAAAAAGGAGGAGGCAAACGACGGCGTTTCGCAGCAGGGAAACGAGTCCCTTGAGAACCCTTTGGTTTCCTTGGAGTGCTTCATCTTTGTCTAGTTGCTTTTGGTTGTATTTTGTCATAGTGTTTTTCTTTCTTGTTTATGAAAGCATGGTGGAATTGAGCACTTTCCTGCATAACTTTCTTAGATTATAGCTTTAAACAGCAAAGGACCACTATTGAGAAAAATAGAAACTTGGGTTTGCTTTAAAAAACAATGTAAATTCTCCGAAAGGGTATCAAGATTGTGCCTTTATCAAATTATCTGAGTGTTGTTCATGTTGCTCAAGGCAAACACTCCTGGATATCTTAGTTCTTGCCTTGTAAAAAGGGCATCTTTGTGTAAATTAGTAGTTTTGAGCATCTATTTTCCTTCTTTTGGTATATCATATATGCTATTGTAATTGTAAATTTAAAACCCAATCATAAATGAATTAACCTTGTTGCGGATAGCAGGATGAGCTGACCTGCTGAGTAGAGAGAAGTGAGTACAATAAAAAAAGAGTTGAGATTTGCAAATTGTCTAGGGATATGTAGTGGAAATAGTTCTCGAATTGGTATCTTCTCTTGGGATGGGATGAGGAGTGAGGACAAAGACTACTTTAGTTCTTTCCCTTTCATTGGTGTTGGTGTAAAGCTTTCTATGGATACAAGGCTTTCCAGCATCACAGTATTGTCTTTTGCTTGTACGGTCGGTACTCACTACCCAGCAACAGTTACTAGGAAATTTCCTGGGAGGCTGTGACTGCTTGCTAGTAGCTTGCTCATACTGTACTCTTCTCATCTCTGTTTCTTGATTTCAATTCCATTGTAGTGGTTTGTGATAGCTGCTTGAGTAGTTGGTTATTTAATGTTGGAAGTTTAAAACCAAGAAAGCATTTGGATCCACTGCAGAATGCTGTTCATAAATGACAATGCAAAGTGAGAGGCTCTGCCCACTTGAAGTTAAACATGATCCCTCTCTAAAAAAGGCAATTAAGCAAATATACATATGCATGTATCATTATGCTGATGAGTCTTGGCTACTGGCGTCCTATGTTGAAAAGGACTGTTAAAAACGTAGGTAGGTTTAGTTTCTGCTTATTGTTGTATTCATGTCTGGTTTTGGCTTGGACTTTAGGTTGATGAGAGGAGGGGTTGAAGCTACAAGCTAGCATGGTTTGTGTTGATGGAGAGGCCAAGTGATGCGTTCTGGGTGACAGGGTGCAGGAGCAGGATGTGCAATGAAGGTAGGAATATCCTCTCCTGGCATCACCACAGATACTTCACTGGCATAAATTGTCATCTGCACAAATACAAAAGTAGCTTACAAGTCAATAACACATATAGTGCAAACAAATACAAAAATGTTTTTATTTATCATACTGTGAATCGAGGTCATTGATTAGGTTGATTTTTGTTTGAATGTATAGTTTAGATTCATAGATTCACAATATAAACATCTTTTTACAAGAGAATGTGATGGCAAACAAATATAAGCAGCTATATATATAATTGTAAAATAGACAGTGTGACAGTATAATTGAGAATATAATTGAAGCATGTTTTGGTTGTGGTCCTGGGGGAAGCTACCTGCCATGAAATTAGCAAATAGTTTTTTTAGTCACTCCCTGGCAAGAAAATCAAAAGGAACGAATCATGATAATCACTAAAACTAAAGAGGGTCCTTGGAAGTTACTTTTCTGGCGTGGATTCTTGGAAGTTTGGTGGTGTTGGCGGCTCTAAAAGAGGGAAGATTTAAATAATATTGCAGCAAGCTCTTAATATATGAATATATTTCCAAACAAAGCTTTTAATTTATCATCCCTCATCCTTATGAAACAGGAATAGAACATGTTTATTGATATTATAATCATTCCTTCACTAGTAGGTTAACAAAAGTTTAAATAAATGAATCCATCACAAGCATTATATGCCTTCTAAAAATACAAAAGCTGTCTACAAAATACATAACCCTTTCCACAAATCAAGGGTTCTCTAAACTAAACTCAACTGTGAAACATTAATTTTAAGTTAAGTATTTTTAAACCACTCAATGTCATGGGGACATGTGGCATATGGTAGTGAATAAGTCAGCAGCTGAGTACACATGATAGTGCTAGTGTTTTCATTAAAAAACAGATGAGTTGGTAATAACTAATAACTCGGTATGTCTTTTTTCGAGAAATATAATATATATACACACACATAAACATACATTTCATACATAATATCGAGGTGCATGCATGTCAAAATGTCAATCTATAGTTGTTCATAAACAAGTACTTCATCAAACATTTATTATTTTCCTTACAAACATTAATAATGAAACATGGCTTAAAACGATAAATAAAATATAATTTTCGATAATAATCATTGTGGTTCCGGGATTTTAATAATCAAATAATTAAGGTTGCGATAGAACGCGGTTGTAATATGCGCGGTACAGTATAATAATGCAGATCCTATATAAATGCAGTATTACATATAAATAATGCAACCCACTACAGAATTAAAACTGCCAATTATAGTACCTCTGTTGTCTTAATGAGTTTTTTAATTAACGTGACCTGTACTTGAACTAAACCACCAACCCCTCAATTATAGAATTGAAGTGTTCATGTCAATAATGCACCAGAAAAAAAATTTATTAAAAAGAAAAGAAAGGGGTTCTGTTATCTAAAAGATTAAATCTAGTGATACTGGAACCAAGTTTCTTGTGTACATTTCTTGAAGTAGTGACTAGTGAATGATGAATGACCCATTTCATTTTTGACATTAGCCAGTCAGGAAAAGTAAAAAGGAACTGTTAATTACTATCATATTGCAGCAGGTCTAATCATTGCACTGGCAGTAACATTAATCAAATTTAAAGTAAAAAAAGAAAAAAAGAAAAATCTTGCAGTGAGCAAGAGAAAGCTTACTTTGGAAGACTGGTAATTATCAAGCTGCTTGGCATTGTAGGCCATGTGTGGCTGGAGATCCAAACGAGTCCTAGCAGTTCTGGGCAGCTGTGATGATGATCTGGGCCTGAAAAATCTCTCAAAGATAGCCATCACAAGAAACATTGATATGAGAATGGCAGTAGCCACAATACCCAAGGACATTGCATTCATAGAGTTATTAAAATTCCTCCATTGCTCTTCTTTCTCTGCATTTAGAGGAGCTACCATTGGTGGTACTAGAGCTCCCATTAGAGCCAACACTCAGCAGAACCTCTGTCTCTTTCTCTGTGTCATTATCAAGAAAATTAAGCTGTGGGTGCAGAGAAAAACAAGGGAGAGAGAGAAACCCAGTTGTGCATTTCTTCAAGGAATGAGAGCAGCAGAGAGATGGTTGGAGGTTGAAACTTGAGATGAGGACTGAAGGAGAGCTCACGAGAAAAGGTTTTATTACACCGACTTTTAAGTGTTCACACATCACAGTATGGGTGGGCTTTATGGTCAACTACAGTCATGCTTGGGCCAGTTTTTCTTAGTAATTATTAAATATGGGCTTTGTTTTGGGCTAAGTCCTTTATTTCTTTAATATTACAAATAAGAATATCATTAAACCAATAGTTAGTTAGTAATTTAATATATAATTTTGAATACGTTTGGCTAGGGGTGGAAACCTTTAGGAAGGAGTAGTTATGGGGTGTTTGGTGAGCATAGGGGTTGTGTCCCCATTTGCAATTCTCTGAATATAAGGCTCAAAATCTGCATGTGATGTGTAAAGTGATTCCAATGCACATGCATCTAATTCTTGGATTTGGATGTCCCCAAACCATTTCCTGAGATATTCCACACTGTGATTCTGCTCAAGTATCCGCCGGAGAGTTTGTGTTTGTTATTACACTGAGCAGCAGCTGGTTCCATTTGTTAAAAGATGTTTTTGATGCAGGGTATCAGAATTTAAGAAGTTGCAATTGTTAATTATTGCCTTGGATTTAGTGGCCTGATTCATTCACGTGTCGCTCTAGCATGTACGTAAACAAATATCTGCGTTGTATTATAGTATCTACATACAAGAGCCTTTGTCAATGATTGAAAAAGCTCAACCGACATCCTACATAATGGTAAGAAGCTTGTAGATCGATCGACCACAAGACATATAGCTACTACTGTCATCGATCCACTTCTGAGTTGAGAGGCTGAGAGCAGTAGTGTCAGAAAGGGAATTAAATTAAATCTACTAATCATTTGAGCCTTGTTTTTATTTGCTTAAATAAGAAAAGGCCCAGGAATAATGTTTGGCTTTACCGATTATCACTTACACCCTGTACTCGCTGGTCAATTCCACTCCACGTACTTAATTAAATTATAACTATCACTAAACATTAATTATTTACACTTGGGTCGACATATTTAAAAAAACTGAAAGTTGGTGCAGGTTCACTTTCGATCTCCATGTCGAATCACTCGATCTCAATGCATGTGGCTACCTGCATGCCTACAGCTGAGCTGATCTAATCCATGTAATTAATTGATGTAATACTCTGATTCACTACAAGTGTCTTAATGATTGGGGAAAATGGTAATATACCGACAGTGTATATGATACAGAAGTTTCTGGATTTGACCCTTAAGTGTACTTGTAACGCGGTACACGATAAACTAGTTATAGTATAGTTTCCTACTTGGATGTGGTGAATAATGATCAACATCCCTGTTCGCACTAGAGACGGCATCCATGTAATTTAACCTAACATGTTTAGCACAGAGAGAGAGAGAGAGAGAGAGAGAGAGAGAGAGAGAGAGAGATGGTCTTCAAAGTCCCATTAGCCACCGCTTTAGAGTTGAATGCCTACTTTCTTTGTTGAACCATTCATGCAGTGGACAGCCCATATCTAGCCACCTGGACGGACTCCATTTCGCTGCATATGGTTCACGATGGCAAAGCCACACCATTAATTGTTTTGTGTTCTTTTTTTAGCCATCAACATTGTTTTTAGGGTTTTTTATATAAATACCACCTGAACTATAGAGGGTGTGCTCCCGTACTACCCAAACTTTTTTTTTTACTATTTACCACATGAAATTATCAATATGTGCCAATGTAGCACCTATAATTAATTTTTCTGTTAAATCATCAATTTTTTTTTCAAATATCCGAATTTACCCTCAAGTGCAATTAAAAAAAACAAAAAACTTTTTAAGGACAAATTTGGAAATTTGAGAAAAGTTAATAATTTAACTGAAAAATTGACTATAGGTGTCACATTGGCATATATTGATAATTTCAGGTGATAAATGGTAAAAAAAAAAAGTTTAGGTAGTATGGGAGCACACTCCTTGTAGTCCATGTGGTATTTGCGTAAAAAAGCCTTGTTTTTAATTAGAAAAGAGAATTGAACTCTCACTAGTCACTGTAGGTTAGGCCTAAGTTCTAACTCATATAACCTGGTTCGAGTCAATTAGGCCCAAAAATTGTGAGTTGAGTTGACTCTAATGACCTATTGCCCGATGGCTGCTCTATTTATCGTACATCTTAGAATTATTTTTCAAAAAAATGGGAAGGGTATGAACAAAGATACCATCCGTCCTGTTATGGGGTAGGTCAGTAGAAAGATGATGCTTTTATAGAGGGGTAAGGTGGCAAAAAGTCTTGTGCTAGTCTAAAGATTCTAGTAACCTCTTGTAAACAAGTACTTGTTGGTCTAATGACATGTACGCATCAAGGGTGATCAGGGAGTTGAGTTAAGAGTTGCTTATGCTATGGACACATATTGCATTCAATAACTTTGATGATTCACAAAATCATACCCTAATATAAAAAAGTAAACCTGTCAAAATCTTAGTGTTAAAAATGTGTTTAATCGTATGCTATCCTTGTCAGTACCATGACATTTTCAATCTAATAATCCTAATGGCTCCGCTAGCTTGCCTATTTTATATATTTATTGCATAATCACTCGTAAGTTGTAAGCATTAAAAAGGGGATCGAAGAAGGGGTTTGTAACGTTTGTTTGGTATCTTACTCAAAAACCAGTTTTCTTTTTCAAAAACAAGAAAATTGTGTTTTAAGTCAAGAAAACGTGTTTAGCAAACCATTTTTAAAAATAGTTTTCCAAAAAAAAAAACAACTAAAAAACATTCCTCTTTTTAAAAATGATAAAACATCATTTTTTCATTTGTTTTTATGTTATTTTCTTCCTTAACTGCCATCATTTTTAAATTTAACTTTTGTTTTTGAATTTCATACCAAACAAATTCTTAAATTTTGAAAACTAATTATGAAAACTCATATTTAAAATATAAATCTTAAATTTAGAAAATATTTTTAAATAGAATACCAAACAAGGCCAAATTTTAAGGAATGTCTTGTGTGCAAGAGAAAAAATTATTGGGCATATTCAATATAAATGCCATGTGGGTATTACTAGACTATATATTTATATTAGTAGGATATAGTATTAACAATATTTATCTATATTATGACACATTTAAATATTAAATTAGTTATACTATTTATCGGTATCTCAGTTTGTCACAAAAATTTTCGGACAAAGAGAATCACAAATACGTATACAGTAAGAAAAACTTACTTTTAACAGGTATGCACACCCCTTACACAACATTTATTGTGAGAGAGAGTGTGTGTTTATATCCGTATGCAAGTTGTTCTCATAGTTAAGACTGAAGGCGTACTTGATATTTTATAGGGTTAAATTTTATTTCTCAGCTGGAGTAGTCTTGGTTTTTTTAAATGTGATCTGGAAGAAACCCACCAAAAATCACCGATACAATTAATTATGCTGCTAGTGCTAAGCATAAGCTGTGCTGTAAAACCTTTTAATGGTGTACAAGTTGAGAATACTCAGGAGTACCTGGTTGCTAGTGCACCTAGGAGTCTTAAATTGGCTCAAGGCTGATCCATTTCCTAAGAAATACTCCAATATTTTCTTGAAGGTTCCTCTCTCCACAATGCGAAGCTCTAGAGGCCCAATTGAGTTGCTTCTCCTGGAGACCACATACCCATGATCCACAAATGATGCATCCATTTCCCTACAGCATTCACCAAGAACCCTCTCTTCAACCTCTCCTTTGATCTCCCAGTATATTATGTAGTGGCCTGGTTGGGTCACCACATCAGCATGGCTTGTGAAGTCAACAAGTTCAGCTCTAGATCTCGATTTGCTCAGCAATTGGGACCCCCTCTCAACTACTATTTGCAGGTCCTTTTCTGTGTTTTTGTCTATGTTTACTGTCAGTATAAGCTTTCTCCTGCAGATAAAGTTCAGTTTTGGATTCCCTTTGTGAAAACTAGCCACTTCCACCACATCCCCTAGCCTGTACCTATAAAGTCCTGAAAATTGGGATTTTGGGTTGTGAAGAGTTAGAAAGATATTCCAATTAATTACGTAAAAAAAAAAGACATTCTTTACACTAAATTTTATACCAACAAATAGGTATAGACAAGAGAAAGAGTGTTTTTATTGCTACTCTTCTTTTTGCTCATTATGTCATGGGCGAACTTCAACACTAATTCAATGTAGATAAACATCACACAAATCTTAGAACTAGCAATATGGGCAAGTACTTTTTTTGACCATGAACATGATAATATTATGGTCTTAATTTTATCCACGTATCCTATACCTACGTAATTTATCCATGATTTAACTAGTGGACCATGCAAGCATGGAAAAGAGATGGTCTGCAAAATAATCAACAGTCCACATCTGTGTTTAATCTACATTTGGCTTGTTGTAGGATAATATAGCATATGGTGCATAGACTTGTCCAATACAAACCAATAATGGGGATCATTTATGTGACATGAGGACAACAGGTCGAGGTGGCCTAGGAAGGATGGTAACATGTTTTATCTCCAAATTCATAAACTCACTTTCACATTCACTTGGTTTTAACTTGCAAGATTAGATTTGAAAGACTGCTACACATGCATCATGTGGAAATGTCAAAAAATTATAACCGAAAACGTTCTCGTAGACATCTGACATATTTTATTAGATTTGGATCATTAATAAGTTGAATTCTTGTTTTAACATATGATATTGATCTCTATTTATGAAAAAAAAAAGTAATATAGTAACTTACCAGTGAAAGTGGTGAGGACTATCTCATACTCTTGTCCAACCTTGACTTGGGAGAGTGGCACTGGTTTATCTTCTATGAAGTCATCAATGGCTGGATTTCCATCATGCTTTTGTCTGTAAAGTGGTATGAACTCGAAGTAAGAAAAAGTGGGCACGACTGCAAAAGTGACATCCTCTGGAAGCAAAGTAGGATCCACATTCACCCCAATCCAACTCTCAGTGGATCCATAGTCGGCACTAATTAACGGCACATCCCCTGCATAGTGCCTAAGTTTTTTCAAGTATGGTTGCATTGATCCTGTCATTATTGAATACACATACTTAGCATTTGGCCAAAGCTTAGGAACTAGACCAAACCAGTCCAAATCTTCCAAATCCTTGCAAGTAGCTTCAATTTTTGAAGCCAATATTGGGTTTGGAGAGATTATATCCAAGACAGCTTTTCTCACTTTGGGGAGATTGATTCTCTTACTCAGGGTGCCTTCTCTGATGTCAATGCATAACTCTTTCCAGAGCTCTTCAAAGGTGATAAAGCACTGCACTATGCTGTAGTTAAAGGTGGAGGTTATGAACTCTACTTGATCAGAGAAGAAGAGGCCAAGGAGTAGATGACAGTATGTGGACTGTTTGTTGTCTCCACTTGAAATGACTTCTTCTGGGCTGCAAGTGAAGGACTTGGTTTTTTCCTGTTTGATTTTGAATTCTTGGCTGGCATAGTAGTGAGTTGTTGCTGTTCCTGCTGTTAATCCTCCCTTAGTTTTGAACTGTCTGCTGCTGTATATGAATTCAAGGATCCTCCCTCCTTTCCTTGTTGGATAAATTCTATAATTAAGAGTGCGGAAGTTCAATAAAAAAGCCACTTAAACAAATCTCTATCAAGAAATTTTGGAATATTGGTGTAAAAATGTTCATATATATTAAAGGAAAAGATTCTGTAGTTGTAAAAGTAGCCTAGGCAATGAAATACCTTGATCTGTAAGCTGCAGCCAACCTAAAAATTTGAAGAGTGGTCTGTGAGCTATGGCGTGTAAAGGGTACATACTTCTGCCTTCCTTCTGTGGTTCCGGAACTGGAAAACATAACAAAGAAGAAATTTGGACCCAACAACAGAATGAGAAATATAAACCAAAGAGAGAAATCAACTATATTATATATTAATTTATTTCCTTGTACTCAATACAACAGCAAAAATATTCAGAGCAGATATACCATAACAAGGTTTGTTTTATTTAGTTTGGTAGAAAACTAGGAATGTAAAGCTGATCATATATAACTCATCTTTTAACTAATTTATGACCCTCGTACCTTAAGGAAGCACAAAAAGGTAGAGCATGAATAATAGGAAGTTAAGAACCCACCTTAAGGAGAGAGTAGTTATAGGTTGTTGGGTGAGTATAGGGGCTGTGTCCCCATTTGCAATTCTCTGAATATAAGGCTCCAAATCTGCATGTGATGCAAGGGGTACTAAAGAGGTGTAAAGTGATTCCAATGCACATGCATCTACCTCTTGGATTTTGATGTCCCCCAACCATTTCTTGAGATATTCTACACTCTGATTCTGCTCAAGTATGCTCCGGAGTGTCTGCGTTTGAACCCAACCGGCATTCTCCGATACGTCTTCGAACCACCGAATGATGTCATCGCCATAGTTTTCATTGCTCAGCAGCTGGTTATTACACACAGCTGGTTCCATAAAGAGTTCGATGCTGCAGGGTAACACAGTGCAGAAATAATAATAATAATATAGTTGTTACAATTGTTATTGGAGGGTGGGGGTCCTCCCTCTTCACTCCCGTCTTTCTCTGGCAGATAAAAGCACACAGCACATATTAAAAAATCTCTCTTCGATTATATATGGAGAGAGTATCTTTCTAATTATCGAGCCTTTGTCGCTTATTGAAATGCTCAACCAACCTCCTAATGTTGCAGAACCCTCTTCCATCTTAGAATGGTACGATTGCTTGCAGACCACAAGAAATGTGTAGTGTCACCTTCTCAAGAGAGGTGGGAAAGAGAGCGAGAGATTCTTCTTTGAAAAGATATGGGACGAGTGTTGTTGGCCGGGGACCAATAGCCTTTGACAGCTTGGCTTGGCACCATGCCTATATATTTTCCCTCCAACCCTTATTATGTTATTGTGTGTGATTCTTACATAAATGCGATCTATCTATCTCATATTTAGGTGGATGGTGGTCTCAATTCTAATTTCCGGGGGGTGGAACTTGGCAAACCCAAAAGCCAAGACATAGAAAGTGATATCATTGTCAGAGCAGTACCTCTGCTTCTACAAGACATAAAGAATAGTAAAAATGAACAATTTTTCAGTCCAAAAAAAAAAAAACAGATCTTTTGTGCTCTATTGATCAAAATCTACAGCTTCTCCCTCAGAAATTTACTATAACAAACAGTTTAGTGTCAACTGAAACCCCTACGAGCCAACCGAATGGGCTTTGATTTAACAGCCAAAACCCCTTCGAGTCAACCGAAGTATCGAAAGAGTTTTGGTTCGGTTCCCATTAGAAACTCATTTTAAACAATTATAAGAGCCAACCCAAAATTACGAGGATTTAGGATGGAGAAAACAACATACATATGAGATATAACAGGCATCCAACCTAATTTAGACATGAAAGAAAGCTTGAATGAAATCCAAACAGAACAGTGAGCTAAGTAGAGTACTCGGTTTGTTTAGTTGTTGTCTGTTGTCACTTCGAACAAGTAGCAAAATATAGCAAAATAATGAAAAGAAAATTCGGGCGTTTTAATTGGCGTGAGTATTTTTGTTGACGTGACACATCATATCAATTTCCAGGAGGCCACTGTAAATGGAGATCTTCAAAGAGGAAATCTACGTACGATTTGAGCTGGCGAATAGCTAATAGCTATAGTATCCTCACTGAGGCTACCACCTAGGATCCCAAATGTTTAGGGTCTCCAAAATTTATATACCCCTTACTGTAAGAAAAAAAAATAGAACAGTCCAATTCATAAAGAAATCTATTCCTTAAACCCACAAGCCAATTACCCATATATCCAATTACATGGAGGATTGATTTGAGAACCCCACTTTTATGATGTACCTCGGTCCTTCAAAATCTCAGCACTAGCTCTACCAGTTGGGTAATTTATCTGTGGTTGTGGATCAGCTTCAGTTGTGGTTGGGCTCTTGGTTACTCAACGTGTCTCCTACTAGCACCATTATCACATTTTCATCAACATACAAGATTTTGTAGGTTTACTTTCCCCTTGTCGCATCAATCACCATGTGGCTACCCACAACTGTCTGGAGCTGATCTAAATTTACCAGCCCAAATTAAGATTAAGTTAATGATGACATTAATCAAACATGTACGTGTAAAGCTGAGCAGCCGCTAAATCACAAGCCAAAAATCCTGTTTCCCATCATGTGGGGTCTCCCACATGTTTCACACGAGATTGCAGGAGTCATATATTTAAAGCTATTTTCATAAACAGGTTATGGAAAGGTACTCATGAACAACGAGTTAAATTTCTATATTAGCGGAAATTTCAACGAAAATTTTAAATTTCAACAGGAATTAAATAGAAACGACAAAAATTTTTATTAAAATATGAAAATTTTGAATGAAATTTTACCATATATTTATTTAATATATTATCTACTACTTTAATAAAAAACATTGAAAAAATCAAATTATATAATGAGTTTCATGTGATAAAATGAATATAATGCATGATGTAGACAAATACTGTACAAAAAAAGTTTACTAATTAATAATTACATAAATTTTATTGAATAAATACCTTAGTTTTATTTATGTTATAATTTTGCAGCATAAATTAAACATAAATAATCATGTAACAACTTGATTCGAATTTTATTAAGAATATTAATTTATTGGTTATGGACTGAAAAAGCTTAAAGAAAAGTTGAGTTGTGAGACCTAAGCAAATTTTTGTTAAATTGATTTAGAGATAATAACAAGTTTTGAAGATTCATGGAATATTATTTGAAGTTATGATGTTTGTTATGTGCATTATTTAATGTTTGGAGATTCTTGGAGTGGAGGCAAAATAAATGTTTGGAGATTCTTAAATATTTATTTAAGGTTATAAGGATTTTTGACGAATTAATTTAAGTAATTAAATATTTATAGAAGTTATTGAAAATTATTTAGAAATATATAAATTAAATGGAATGAGGTATGAGTACTTAAAATTTGAAGTTAAGGTGATAAAAAATGTTACAAAATGAGAGGAACCCATAAGAATTATCAGAATATTTTTCGGACTCAGATCATTGATTAGTGATTTATTTAAAGATTTAGACGAATATACCCTTAATATAAAAGTTTGGATTTAAGAGGAAATAATTGAATTGTATCTTTATAAATTATGATTTTGGCATTGCTGGATAGAACTCAAACTCATGAGCATGTAGGCGAAAACAGATCGCGAATCGGAGTTCCGTAACCCAAATTACAAATATTTGAAGTATAGGGGCAAAATGGTAATTGCAAGTCAAATTTTAGAAAAATAACAGATCTGGTCTTCTTCTTCCCCGAGCTCTCTCTCTCCTCTGCATATTTTCTCTCTCCTCTCCTCTTCTTTGACCAAACTTTGATCACTCATATCTCTCTCATCCAAGCTCCAATTCCGGCAATTTTGGTGTCTTTAGAAAGCTATTGATGACGCCTTTCCACTGGTGGTCTCAGATCACACATCCGACCATCCACGAAGACGCAGCAACGCAAAACAAGTCACGCCTTCCGGCCGGCGATCTCCCATTTTCGGCAACGACGGGAGCCCAAACCACCCAAGATCTCTTCCTCTCATCGAGCTAAACCTCATGGTACCCTTCCCTTGCCTTAACAACCAAACACAAAGCCATCACTTTGGGTTTTTTACAGAGTTGTGAGTGGTGAGCGAAATTTCAACGAAATTTCAATGAAAAATTAGTAAGTCTCTTGATCTAACATGAACTTCAAAAGTTTCTTCATGATTTAACATGATGTTCAGCTTTGCTGACTCTCACTTTTATCTCTTGGTTTGACACTCTGCAGACACAAGGGTAGGAGTGCAATGCGTTTGTGTCTTAGGATGAAGCGAGTAAGCCCCAAAAAAAGACTACATAAAAAAACAAGTAAAAGGAAAGACTTTAGAAAAGAACCAAGTTAGTAATCTGGAAAATCCATGTTCATAGACATGTGTATAATCGAGCTCGGAATATCTCTGATTGGAATAATTTATTGTATGTACGGGTTATAGATAACTTTCTTTTGTACGTACATAATCATACAGTCATGTGATGAATTTCATATGCCTGTTGTGACTTGTGAGAGAGGTTATGTGACCAGCACCTCTATAATTGTACCAAATTTGTTCAATTTCCTTTAGTTTTCTTCCGAAACAGACAGGTCAGTAGCATAGCATTCACAGGACCAGACCATTAAGTATGAACAGGTCTTAACACAAGGACATTACTGATGCGAATCCGCAATTAGATACACGGTACACCCCAAATTAATTTGACAAAGGTAGTCTACTGAAAGAAGGTGATAGTTCTCACAAAAAAAGTAAATATAATTAAAAAGCAGGTGACAATTGGATGGCCTGAAGTTCAGCAAGCGGTTTACACAGTAAATGACAGTCGCATAGTTTACAGGCATATTTGTCAGTGATGAAAACAACTACTGAGATAAGTAGGGTATAGGAGATTTAATAATAATAGAGATATCAATTATTATTTCAACTTTAATTACCAATAAGATATGATAGTTTCTTATTTGATATAAATAAATGAGGTTCAAAATGACAATTATTAAATAAATGAAATATTGTCAAAGAATACATAAAATTAGAATTATAGTTGGTCAATGCTGAAGAATCTCTATATCTTCGTTCATCTTACTGATGGGAACCGAGTTATCATACTAGTTTCATCAAAGAATCAGTCTGAATTCTAATTGTAAAATGACCACAAAATCCACATTGCAGACTTGATTTTGACAACCATTCAAAGGAGAACCACAGAGATAAAAATGTATTGCTTAGAGGTTGGGCGTTTACCTGCAGGAGCATTAATTCTCACAACTTCGTTGCATTTGCAACTTGCAATAAAAATCTAAATCCCCTTGTGAATTGGGTTACATTTGGAAAGATTGGTCCCAAATAAACCTATTGTCACTGTATGAATCCCATAACCTTTTCTATCACATTTTTATAGGATATTGAATAGGATGCAGTTTGGTCTTTCTTCAGACATCTTATAATATTATCTCCACTCAGTTATGCTTTTGAAATGATAGTTCGTGGGTGATTACTTGCTCTTGAGATGGAGAAAGAAATCCACACCCGGGTATTGAGTCTACTGACACAGAGATCATAAATGTATTCAGTTCTTCTGCCATCCACTTGAACCAATAAACACTTCCAGAAACATTTTTAAGGGTCGATGACATTTGTGTCAAAGTTTCTTCAATAAATTGAATGATGTAATGTACAAGGATTGAGAGTGAGCATCAACTCTACAACTTTAGATGGTAAGGCAACGTATGGGGCCATCTTTGAATTAGCTACATATAGTTTCTAAGAACTACAGCCTGGCTAAGACTCATCTGTCAAAGAGAATTCGGAACTTTACTCGCCTTTTGATGCTACCCATTCGGTCATACCCAATACCGATCTTGCTATGCATCAACTTCATAGCTAAATCTGCATTGCCTGCTTTCCTCAAGGCATTGATTAGAACAGTTCGAATTCTTCCTGGTATTTCCCTGCCTCTATCCACAATTCCATCAGCCAACTTACAAGCTTCCTTGACACGGCCAGCTTTAACCAACGCATTGATCATGTCTTCAAAAGCCATCTCAGGAATTACACCCATTGGTGCTAGATCATCCAAAATCTTGCAAGCCCTGGCTACTTTGCCTGAGAGACAAAGCCCAATTGAGAGAGCCCTGAAGGAAGCAGCAGTTGGTGTGATGCCCTTGTCAATCATCATGTCCCACAGCTTCAATGCCTCTTCATTTCTATGCGCCTTAAACAGTCCGCTAATGAGTATTGTGTATGTATAAACTGTCTGATCACAACCTTCATCTTCCATTTTCTTAAAGAGTGCTAAAGCTTCATCAATTTTTCCACATTTAGCTAGGGCATCAATAAGGGCATTATAGCAATATGAATCCTGTGGACATCCCTTCTCGATCATCTTTTCAAAAAGCCTTTCAGCTTCATCAACCCTCCCAGCCTTTCCAAGACCATCGATTAGACTAGAATACAGCATAGCATTAACTGCCATCCCAGTGCCTTCACAAAACTGAAAGTACTCCATGGCCTCCTCCAATCTCTCACTCTTACATAATCCGTTGACAATAACCCCATAAGTGACCTCATCTGGTCCAAGCCCATCATTTTTCATCCTCTCAAAAAGTTTCATTGCCTCTTCAATGCTCCCACATTTTGCATATGAATCGATCAATGCTGTATAGATTGCCACATTTGCTCTGCAGCCCTTCTGAATCATATCTTCAAAAACAGCATACCCTTCCATACATTTCCCACCTTTACAAAGCCCACTGATGACTAAACTATATGCATGAGGCGGAATTTCAAGTCCTTTCTCTTCCATTTCTTGGTAAAGACCCAAACATGAATCAAAATCTCCTTCTGAATAACACCCCTGTATTAAAGTCATATAAGTAATCTTATCATGTTCTACATTCCTCCCCTCCATAGCTCTAAATTTCTCCATTGCTTTCTGGGTTTTCCCTGCCTTACAATACCCTTTAATCATCGTATTATAAGTCACAATGTCCGGTGCAATTTTCCCACCTTCCATAACCTCAAAAACTCGCTCAGCCGATTCAATAAACATTGAATTCACCAATCCATTCAACAAGAAGTTATACGTATACAAACCAGGCTCAATCCCATTCTCCTTCATTCTACGCCAAACCCACAACAACTCATCAACCATTCCAAGGCATCCAAAGCTCTTAATTAATGAATTTGCTGCAGGCGAAGTCATCAAAAAGTTCATTCCTTTAAGCTCAACAAGGACACATCGAATGCGATCCAAATCACCAGATAAAGATAAAAGGTCAATCAAAGACACATAACATTCAAGCTTATGATGATATTTCTTTTGCTTTCCAGCCCAAGAAAAGAACCGCAAAGCGGTTTCGCGCTTTCCGCGAAGCTCAACAGATTTCAACACATATGCAACAAAATTTGGAGACAACTTAATCAAGAATTTGTGACAATAAGAGTCTAAATTGGCTTCCATATTCAGAGATCCATCTAAAAGACTGAGAATTTGGGCGACCCATGGAGATGGGTCAAAGTGTTGCGGGCTGGAGACTATGTCGGAGACATCATTGAAAGGTTCTACCCATTCTGGAGGAGGAAGAGAGTTAGTGAAGACCCACCTGGTATATGAGCTGAAACTTAAGGTGGAGTGAGAATTTGAGGTTTTTGATGAAGACCCACCATGGCAATGTCTCGGAGGAAGAATATGGGTTGCTGAGAAAGAGAAGGGAGCTCTCAGTAGGGTTCTTCTCATCAGGTTTTTGGGTGTTCGGCAGTGTGCTCACCAGGAGTGAAACTGTGATAGTGAAGCTGGGTCCGGGGTTTTGGTTTGTGAAGACTAACATATAAATTTATATTCTAAAATGTGGAGTAGATTACCACGGTGGTCCCATGGTTTAGTGGTTAGGACATTGGACCCTGAATCCAGTAACCCGAGTTCAAATCTCGGTGGGACCTTTTTTATATTTGTAGGAACTTCTATTAATTGGGCTTATATATGTAGCATGTTGCAGAACTTCTATTAATTGGGCTTATATATGTAGCATATTGCGGGCCCATGAAATTGGGGTGATTTTTGAAGATGTTGTTGTTGTGACCCTAAATATTATAAAAAAGAAATATTCAATTTGATTTGGTCTTTAAATTTTGTAGGGAACTTCTCTTTTGCAGGAAGTTTAGGATTCAGGGACAAATTCAATTGACCCATTAACCCAAAAATACTGGGCTTGAGGAAATTTTTTGACCGCATGACACTTGGGTGTTGATAGCTGTTGCAGAGGCAAGGGTGCAAAAGTCCTGGATTCGCCACTGCTGTTATTGTTATGGAGGAAGGAGTACTAACAATATCTCAAATTGGTATCTTAAATTTGTATATTAAAGGATGTGATGGAATTTCATTAATTTACTCTAAAACTCATTTATTTAACTATAAATAAAATATTGATACGTGTAAGGAGTGTAATTAAGGATATATCTTTTGAAATTTCTATGTAAAAGTTTTGATTGAGCGACTATATGAAGAGAATGCTAAGTACAAGTTGGCTTTTTCCTAATATCTTCATCGCATGCAATTGCAAGCTGCGTCTCCAAACTCGTCAAGCCCCCAGCCAGCCTCCAATATTCTGAGGTTTCACACTTGATGAGGCATGAGCCCTGGACCCAATATCCTTAATTATCAGTTCAAGCTGGTAATTAAGGAACATATTTTATAAGTACTAGCTAATAACGTACATCACGTTTTTTTTTTTTTTTTTAATTTGTACTATATGCATTTCGGCTATATGTGGCCTATATGGTCAACAAACAAAAACATCCTAGCAGGTAACATAATGAAAATTGGCTCTTGACCTACCTACGATTAGAATTAATTGATACATGTGGTGCACATAGAAAAATAGTACTGCATGTAGATATATCTACATACGATTTTTTTTTCATTTATTGTTTTCCTTAATTAGATTTAAACCTAATTATAGCTCGAGCCCATCTCAGTCAGTCCACCCCATCCCATACCATTAGATCACCTGACTCCATCTGGTGGGTGCGTTCCATATATATAGACCAATCCCCTTTTATGAAAGATGTATGTGAATCATGTGATGATATATACATGGTGCAAATACTTTTACAGTTTACTAATGCTAGCTAAAACTATGAACAAAATTATGTATATATATAGAAAGTAATTAAATTGTAAAGCCTGGTAGGATAGATTTCATTTGTTAAAGCTGTTCTGTTGCTGACAGATTATTGAAAATGTAATATAATAGTACAGTGATCACCAAATATAATGACAAAGCTAGAGCTGCTAAAGATATAGACTTCAGTTCATTCGATAAGTCCAAAGCGCAAGAACGAAGAAACCCAAAACACTGACCACATAGTAGTAGTATGATAATTGTACAGAGAGCCATAGAGGCTGTTCGGAAGCTGCGCGCAAGATCAGAGCCAGACAGGGACGGCCAACTACAACAATTTAGCATAGTTCCAACTTCCATCCAATCACACAAGCCCACTCATCTGAACACGCGTCTACGTCAAACTCCAAAAACGGCTTCGCTCTATATATATATATATATCTACATATATACATACACATGTCACCACGTAATAATTCCATGTTGGACCAAATTAAGATGCCGATAATCAAGTCTGTACCGTATCTGTCAAGGCGAGCATACATCAAACGACTACGTACCATGCATTTAATTAAAAGTCGCTTTGAAATTTTGTCTTGACCCAGCTAGCTCCACCGACCCTAGACCTGCATACGTCCTGCCCCAATCCAAATTTAGATCGTGTTGTACATTTATTTAATTTATTAATTTATTTTTATAGCTACTTAATTTTTTGCCTAATTCTATATGTTCTAATAATGTAAATTTTGTTTCTCATACTTGATTCTAATGAATTTCAATGGAATTATAAATTGTAAATTGTAATGAGTTTTTTTTTTTTGGGTAACATTTTAATGAGTTTACACCTAGCTATAAGGTATTGAAAATTTTATCATGTTGGGTACTAATTATATGCCATAAGCTAATTATTACTTCTATCAGATTATATATACTATTAGTATTAGCTGTAATTTTTATTTGATTTATATATTCCACTTATACAGTTATACTATTGGGCTTTTAAAATGGGTTTCATTTTGTTTTGTTTCTTTTTCGTTTAATTCATTTTTTTAGATTGTTTGACGTACAAGAAAAAAACATGGGAAAAGGGAAAAAGACATGCATGGTGTAGGATCGGCTAGTTCCGACTTCCGACTGTTGGATGTTATTGTTAGTGGTTTTCTGTAATTAGCTCTTAGGTGGAAACTAAAACAGGTTAATGTTGTTGGGCGATGATTTTGAATTTTTGACGCTAAAATGACCTCACGCAGTCCTGTACACCCAACGCATTTGCGTACGTGCGCATGCATGCAATGTGAACAAGAAAACAAGTGGAATTAATTAATCATTAATCCATATGCTTGTAGCTTCTATAAATAGCGCACAGAAATTATGCATGTCAATCTGCAAGAGTATACATTAGAGAAGCAAATTGTGCACATCTGTGTGTGTGTGACTCTAAATTAATATTAATTAAGATCGATCTGCCATGAATTTGCAAGAATCTTTGGTTAAAAATCTTGTAATGAAGATTAAACAAGAGATATTCTCATCATCGAATGTTGATCTATGTTCTTTTGTTAATCCTCCTTGTGCTTATGACACAGCTTGGCTCGCAATGATTCCGAATCCTCGGCTATCTGATCGGCCGCTGTTCGAGGGGTGCTTGAATTGGGTGCTCCAGAACCAAAATAGAGGAGGCTTCTGGGGAGAGACTGAAACTTGTGGTCATGTTCCCACCATACACTGTCTCACTTCAACTCTTGCTTGCATTCTTGCACTCTCCACCTGGAATGTTGGCCCTGAGGCCATTCAAAAAGGTCTGAATTTTTATTACTAAATTAAAGTTTAATTCACTTATAGCTAGCTGCATTCTCAGTATTTTTTGTTTGTTGTGTTTGTGGCTAAATTTAGGGTTGGCGTTCATCCATGAAAATACAGAAGATCTACTACTGAAAGAGCAGCAAAAGCAAATGAATAATGATTCTTTGTTCCCTGAGTGGTTTGTGATTATTTTCCCAGCAATGGTTGAACTTGCACAGATCAAAGGCCTGCATGTTTATTTGTCTAATGGTTCAACACCGCTCATAAAACAAGTCTTCCTAGAGAGATACCAAATATTCAGCAGGTGGGTGCTTCCTTGGCAGCACCAGTACCATCCAAGACTCATGCCATATCTTGAAGCTTTGCCTGAGACATGTATTGAAATTTTACAACGCCAAAGTGAAGATTTATTAGATGGGTTAATCCAATTATCATCCCCAGCAGCTACGGCATACGCTTTCATGAAGACAGGAAACAAGGAGTTTTTGGCCAATTTGAATTATATTGTCCAAACATGTGGACATGGAGGTACCTAAGAACCATTAATTTATTAATTTTAGATAAATATTCCCTCTGAAAATTAATAAGTACTAAAACTATTCCAATTTTTACAAATTTTCTAAGAGATCTAGCTGGCTGTCGATCTTACTATCATAGTTTGATCTGGTTAATTTTGTTCATGTATGCAGTTTCTGCGGTCCACCCCATGGATGTAGACCTTCATAAGATTTGTGTGATTGACCGGATCGAGAGGCTGGGACTGGCAGAGCATTTCACCGAGGAGATAAAAACTATGTTGCCTCAAGTTTATAGGTGACTACGTATACCGTATTTAGTTAATTTCATCGTTAATTAATTAATTAAGCATATACGCACAACTTTTACACATGCATACTAATTTAATGTGGTTAATTCTTTATTAATTTTCTTAAAGCAGAAGTTACATGAGCTGCAAAGAGCCAAAGAGTATGGCAAAGCATGTGCTGCCACTGCAACTGTATAGGGATTCACTAGCATTTCGATTACTAAGACTACATGGTTATATAGTATCTCCCCGTAAGGACCCATATGTTTGATAATTAATTGATGTTTTTATATAAGATATTGTTCTCTTATCAGATATCAAATACATGCATGTTGTGTACGTGTTGTTAGACTATGGACACTGAAAATACATTTTATAGTGAAAATTCCATAATTAATGGTTTAAATTGATAGGTATTGTTACTCATCATTGCCTATATTTTACGTTAATTTGCAGGAAAGTTGTGCAGGTTCCTCGAAGATGAAGATATGGCGGTGTACATAGAAGCGCACCCCAAAATTTTTGTGAGTGCCATGTACAATGTATACAGGGCAACAGATGTTACGTTTACAGGAGAAAGCCAGCTTGAAGATGCTAGGACATTCTCTAGGAGGATTCTTGAAATGGAAGTAGCCAAAGATTCTAAGACCAATTTGGTCGTACCTATGACTAACTTGCAAGACCAGGTGTGTGTATATATTTATTCATAAAATAAAACACAACAAAAATTGACAATATTTTAATTAAGCTCTGAAAATATTGACATTGACTTGTCAAGAGATATAATTGTGGTGCTTGAAAACAGTTGAACTTACATACCAAGCTAATAGGGCCGGGGACGTGCATTAGAAAGAGAAAAAGAAATGATGCCACGTCCCCTATATAATGGGGACAAATAAGTTTTTCTCGTACATTAATTAAAAATAACTAATAGATAATATTAAAGACCTTATCTCTCACAAAATAAAGTCATGTATAAATGAGTTCTGCGCTATATATCATACATTTACATCATTTTTATTGGATAGGTGATTGATGAGATGGGCAATAACAATGCTCGGGTATCACTTACGTTCATTCCATCTCTATGAAAAATATAATTTTTAATTTTTTAAAAAAGTGATCAATTGCAATGTCATACATCTAATCACCTTGGGTAGGATAAAAGTTACAATTAGAATAAACCCAAATTCGATTCCCTTGTTATGAAATAATATGTTCAGTGTCTCTAGCATCATCAAACATTTGGTCTTCTCATTCACTTATAAGGGGATTGATCTAGTTTAGTTCCAAACTTGTGAACTTTAGAGCACCCAACCATTTATTACTTAAATTAATTAGCTTCTTAATTAATTTGTTGAGAATTCTCCTAATTGTGTAGATTAAGCATGAAATTAGTCGTCCATGGCTTGCTCGGCTGGATCATCTGGAGCACAGGAGGTGCCTCGAGAGCAAAGAAACTATTGGTCCATGGACAGGAAAACCCTTTTCCTATAGGTAAATAATTAATTAAATCCTATATATTAATTAATTGCCAATAATTATCTGATTAATTAAGCAGTAGTTGGATTAATTACCGCAGATTATCTTGTCCAAGCAATGCCTTGCTGCTAGAACTTGCCATTGAGAACTTTACTCAACGGCAATCCATATTCAGAAGTGAATTAAAGGAGTTAGAAAAGTGGTCAAAGTGCATGGGTCTTTCTGACATGGGCTTTGCTAGAGAGAAAACCACATACTGTTATTTTGCAGTTGCTTCCACACAACCACTTCCTTCCCTTTCAAATATCCGCCTGGTTGTTGCCCAAACTGCAATCCTTGTCACAGTTGCTGATGATTTTTTTGATAAGGAAGCCTCACTCAATGAATTGGAAGCTCTGGCCAATGCCGTCAAAAGGTACAAATCAACAGAAATTATCATTTATATTGTTGTGAGACCAAAGTAATTATATATAATTTGCTCATACAAAATTTAAGTCATGATATTTAACTAATTAAATGTGGATATCATATACAATATTCAGATGGGAGCATGAGGGCTTAAATGGACATGGCAAGACTATATTTAACGCTCTCAAAGATCTTCTTGATGACATTTCTATGCAATTCTTCAACAAAAATGGATATGACATACATAGCTACCTACAAGATCTAGTAAGATTTTGATTTAAAATTTAATTCAGTTAACATATGTTTCTTGCACCTTCTTTGTAACCACATGGTCATGGACTATATGGTAAAACCTGTGTTACTTATATTCTTTCTTTTCCCTTTTTACCGAATGAAGTGGTATCAAACATTTGTCAAATGGTTAAAGGAAGCAGAGTGGAGCAGAAATGGGCATACCCCATCAGTGGTTGAGTACCTCCAAGTGGCCACTGGCTCCACTGCCGCACAGACAATTGTTCTTACCGCAGCTCTTCTACTCAGTCCACCTCCACCAATACACATCCTACTGTGTCCTCAAAATGAGCCAGTCACAAACTTACTCATGGATTTGACAAGGCTCTTAAACGACATTCAAAGCTACCAGGTAGTACATATATAATGATTATATATCAGAGTACAAATCTTAATTTTCAGTACTTTAATTGAAGGCATTATATTACTTTGCAGAAGGAGCAAGAGGAGGGAAAGCCAAACCTTGTTTTGCTGCAGATGAAGGAAAATCCAAATCTTGGGGTTGAAGAATCAATTGGGGTTATACAGAAGATATTTGAGGAAAAGAAGAAAGAGTTTCTGGAACATGTTCTGGTGAATAATGGCATGAGTGATATGTCTGAAGAATGCAAACTTCTCCACTTTTACTGCCTCAAAACGTTTCAGATGTTTTACAATTCCACAAATGCATTTGACTCCCCAACAGAGTTGCTTGCTGACATCAACAGAGCAATTTATGAACCATTAAAAGTGGTGGATATTCAAGGATCAAATTCGACCCCATTGAACTCTTTGAAAACTTTTGGCTTAAACAAGGATAAAAGTGCTTTTGCTAGCTATGGCGGCCAAGTTGGTAAAAGCCTGAAACAGAGTGGAGGAACAAGCTCTTTTAAGCCCTGTAATGGGATTTCTATGACTACTGGTGTTATAAAAGTACAGGGGAAAGGGTTTGTGACCAAGCCTTACGTGAGGGTCGCATCACTTCAGATGACGAAACCTACTATTTATACCACATTTCCAAAGCCCAAAGCTTATATTTATTAATCACCTTACTATAATTCCTTTCATCGTGCATGTGCGATTATATATATATTAATAGAATATGGATTATCTAATGTGGGCCCCGGTCTCCACATTTGCCATATAGCTTATTATATATATTTCATCTCCCTTTCTTTCGAATGTAATTCATGTAGTTCAACACTCCAACATGTATCTCTAATTAATTTGTAATGCTTAAATTCAGATTAATCTCTCTTTAAATTTACGGTTGTCGATAAATTAATCGCATAAAAAAAAAAAAAAGTCATCTTGAAAGTAATTAATTAGGAAGATATTATAATATTGATAAAGGATATTCAAATCCTGTCTCACATATATGTGCAGTAACCAGATTTTGTCTCAGATTGGAGGCAATCTAGAATAGATAGTGTCAAGACAAGAACTTGGGGAACAAAACTCAAATGATCAAATCTCATAACTTGGTAAGCTTGTAAATAATAATCTGTGAGCTCCAAATCACTTACCCAAGTCTGAATCAACCAAGATCACAGTTGGTCTTAACTCTTAACTCTTAACAATCAAATCTGATCTGCTGTGATCTAATTCAAGCCTTGTTTGCCTTAATCAGTTCACAATCCACACCATATATAAACCATCTGGGGGTTTAGTCAAATTTCACACAATTAAATTGCTCAACATACAATTGGAATCACCATGGCCAACAAAGTACTGAAATTTCTAATTTCTATGTACATTTTATCAATTTTCTTGCTGCTACCAACTTTCACCTTTGCAAAACCAGGTGGGTTGAGCATCAAACTCATCCACCGCGATTCTCCAGAGTCACCCCTCTACCAACCCAACCTCACACAATCCGAAAGAACTCAAAACCTCATTCTCCTTTCCAAAGCTCGCGCCAAACGCCTGAGCGGAGATTTGCACGCCAAGTATAACAATTCCCACCCAAATGTTGTGCGTTCGAAAGTTGATTATCAAAAGGACTCAACTTTTTTAGCACAAGTGAGCATAGGCACCTTCCCAAGGTCAACACCCATTTCTTATTTTCTTGACATGGACACAGGGAGTGGCCTTACATGGATCCAATGCCGAGACTGCAGAAAGCAAGGCCACCACTGCTTCCCCCAAACACAACCCCTTTTCCCCGATTTGCAATCCCTCACTTATCAAAAACTTGTTTGTAATCGTCACCCCCTCTGCTTCCCCGGACAATGCATCCAAAACTTTTGCTCATACCATGTGGAGTACAATGACGGCGCTTCCACTGAAGGCTATCTCGCATCAGAAACCTTCACTTTTGAATCGAATTCAGCCCCAAGAGAGGTTATTCGAAACATGGTTTTCGGGTGTGGTTTTAATCAGTTAGGCATGGATAGTTATGGTAGTGGGGGTGGTCAGGTTGCTGGTATAATGGGTTTGGGGTGGTCACCTCGATCCCTTGTCAGACAGTTAGGTCCTAATGCAGGGGGTCTATTCTCACATTGCCTCCAAACAATGCCCAATGGCCATCACACTCCGAGCACATATCTCAGATTTGGTGCAGACATACCAAACAGAAGAAGTCTACAACAAACAGACTTGTTGCAATATGGTACATTGAATCAATACTTTGTGATCTTGCGAGACATTAGTATTGCAGGTAAGCGTCTACGAATCCCGGAGTCCTATTTTGCTACGAGGGGTTCTGATGGAGGAACTATAATAGACTCGGGAACTGCCTACACGTTCATTGTTAGACCAGCCTACCAAATCTTGGAACGAGCCCTGGAGAGTTACTTCTCGAGGGTTGGTGGCTTGTTTCGGATTCAAAAACAGAGGTTTTTCAATTTGTGCTACCAAAGATCAGCATCAAGAGAAGGGTTTCGCAATCTTCCAACCATCACATTCCATTTGAGGAATGCGGATCTTGTGGTGCAGCCTCAGGGAGCGTTTTATCTTGGTGATATTTTCGGGCGAGAGTTTTTTTGCTTGGCAATGATACCCCAAGATGATGAGACCATTATAGGTGCATTCCAGCAGACAAATCAGCGTTTTGTATATGATCTTAACAGAAAGATATTGCATTTTGGCCCTGAAGATTGTACCCAGAATGCATGAATTAGTACTTAGCTAGCTAGAGAGTTCTAATTCATAAGGAATAAAAAATATATATATCAAAGAGACAAATCAATATCTCCTGCTTTTAAACCGTTTATATAGAGGTGCGTCATGTGTGTGAATCTTTATACTCTTTAAATTAATATATACAGTTAAGAAATCATCAAAGGACAAACTAAATCTTAAGTAATTAATAGACCTAATTCAAATTAAGATAAAAGCTTTATTTCATAAGTTCGCTTTTAAAGCCTACAAAAGAACTCAGATCTCTAAGACTTCACAAAGCTTGCAATCAAGCCTTAAATATCAAATCTATGCTGTGAATTAATGCAAGCATAGATTTGATAGTTAAGCCTTCTTTGCCATTAATATATTAGCTCACGTGAATCAATCTTCATTATATATAAATCATCTCGGGGCTTAATTTTCTCACATTAAGTTCCATCGATCATTGATCAACATACAAGTGGGGAATTGGCGCCATGGCAAACACAGTAGTCATATTTCTTTCTCTCTACATTTATCTATCAATTATGTCACCAATTAGTGTGACCATTGCAAAGCCAGCTGGGTTGAGCATAAAACTCATCCACCGTGACTCTCCAGAGTCACCTCTCTACAACCCCAACCTCACACAATCCCAAAGAACCCAAAAACTCATTCTCCTAACCAAAGCTCGCATGCAAGACCTAAAAAATCACAAGAATTCCAACCCTAATGTTGTGCGTCCAAAAGTTGATTACCAAAGGGGCGTTACGTACATGGCACAAGTGAGCATAGGAACATTCTCTAGGTCACAACCCATCACTTACTTTCTTGACATGGACACAGGCAGTAGCCTTATATGGATCCAATGCAAACAGTGCAAAGATCCGGGACGCCACTGCTTTTACCAAAAAAAACCCATCTTCCCCGATTCACAATCCTCTTCCTATCAAAGACTCACTTGTAATCGCGGCCACCCGCTTTGCTTCCCCAGAGAATGCATGGGAGACTTTTGCTCGTACCAAGTGCAGTACGCGGACAATTCCGGTTCTGCAGGCTATCTGGCCTCGGAAACCTTCACCTTCGATTCAAATTCAAGTGGTAGAGAAACATATCGAATGGTCTTCGGGTGCGGTATTAATCAAAAAGGTATGGGCCATTACGGCGAGGACGGAGGTTATGTTGCTGGGATACTAGGGTTGGGATGGTCACCTCATTCCCTTGTGATGCAATTAGGGTCTAGCGCCAACCGCCGGTTCTCATATTGCCTTCAAAAAATGCCCCTTAACTATCACAACTCGAATACATATCTCAGATTTGGTGCAGACATACCAAGCAGACCAGGTTTACAACAGACGGAATTGGTTCAATTTCGAAACTGGCCCCATTACTATTTGAACATGGAAGACATTAGTGTTGCAGGCTCGCGCCTCCGTATCCCGGAGCAAAATGTTACAACTTTAATAGACTCGGGATGCGCTTACACAGGCATTGCTAAACCCGCTTTCCGAACCTTGGAACAAGGACTCGTCAACTACTTCGCCAACAATCGTAACGTAAACAGGATTTTGAGACATGATTTCGATTTGTGCTACCAAAGGAAAAGGCCAGAAGGGTTTAAAAATCTTCCAACAATCACATTCCATTTTAAAGGTGGTGCTAATCTTGTAGTGCAGCCTCCGGGTGGGTTTGTAGTGAAATCACCGAGGTTTTTTGGGCGAGAGTACTTTTGCTTGGCAATGTTTGCTAATCAAGATAACGTCATTGGGGCATATCAGCAAACAAATCAGCGCTTCATATATGATCTTAACACAAAGACATTGCATTTTGGCCCCGAGGATTGTACCCGAAATCCATGAATTTGTCTTGTCTTCATGGGTTTCTAGTTGGCCATATGGAATAAATTAATAAAGTTTTTTAATATAAATTCTAAACCTTAATTCTTTTTCTTCAAGGTGCAATTAATACTTAAATCCTGAGATGGTTTATACATATATCCAGGAAACAAAAAACTTTAAATAATTTATGATGCGGATTGTAAGCTAATTAATGAGAAAGAAGACTTCATATTCCTCTATTAATTAAAGGAAAAATATATGTTCTAAAAACCCGGTTGCAAAACCTTTTTTGAGCCTTCAGATCTCCTGTAATATATCCAAGAGGTTTTTTTTTTTTTTTTTTAATGGCAAATCCAAGAGTCATCAAAAATGAGTAGTGCATGCATATGTACGATGTATTATAAATTTGAATCATAAATAATGCGTTAGTATTTTATTAATTTATATATGACTTTATCATATGAATTATTTATTTCATAATAAATAAAATATTAACAAATATAATGACACGTCATTTTAGATTTAAATTTGAGAAATAAATTTGGATTCTTTAATATAAATAAATTAGTTATATATAAATTGAGGTTCACATAAATATATTACAATAGAACTTTAAAATTTTTTTTGCTATATTAGAAGAAATCAAACACTTGTGATACATTTTGGCCAATCACGTGTTCACGTAAATATATTACAATAGAACTTTAAATTTTTTTTTGCTATATTAGAAGAAATCAAACACTTGTGATACATTTTGGCCAATCACGAGACAATTGGTCGTATTTCTAATCCATTACATCATTCAAAAAAAAAAAATTTGTATAAAGTAAATTATGGAGTCAAAACAAACTAAGGCCCTATTTGACAATGCTTTTAGAATTGTCAAAAATGCTTTCAAATTAGTAAAAATGCTTTTGATATTATTTAGTAGAAACATACATAAGTGCTTCTAGATTATAAAAGCACTTTTAAGGAGTTTTTTGATAAACATCTAATAAATACTTTTATCAAGAAATACTTCAAGTGTTTTTGCATGAATTACATGTAATTTTTTTAAAAACTTATATATGCTTCTCTACAGAACCGCACTAGCAAAAGCGCAACTGAATAAAAGCACTTTTAAAAAGTAGTGACAAACATACCCTAATTTGTGCTTCAGTGGTGACAGAAGTCATAATTTTAAATCTAAAAAATGGTCAAACCGAAAACTAAGTCAAAGACATAGGGGGTACAACCGTACAAGTATGCATGTATGATGTGTGGTAAAATAGACATGCACGATTGTGTTCTCTGTTCCACAGGATTAAGCATCGAGAACCATACCTGGCCAAAAAAAAAAAACGATCGAGAACCATACGTGTCATGTGTATCTAAAGAATGCAAGCGGAAGTTACTTTAACATAACGACTCTTGAAATTCTCAGTTTTTCTGGTTGTTTCCATTTCGCTCCTTCAGTGGTGACAGAAGTCATAATTTTAAATCTAAAAAATGGTCAAACCGAAAACTAAGTCAAAGACATAGGGGGTACAACCGTACAAGTATGCATGTATGATGTATGGTAAAATAGACATGCACGATTGTGTTCTCTGTTCCACAGGATTAAGGATCGAGAACCATACCTGGCCAAAAAAAAAAAGCATCGAGAACCATACGTGTCATGTGTATCTAAAGAATGCAAGCGGAAGTTACTTAACATAACGACTCTTGATATTCTCAGTTTTTCTGGTTGTTTCCATTTCGCTCCCCACCTCCTAAAACTCTATTAACCACCAATGGCTGCTCTTAGCATAACTGCAGCTCATAAGCTCCTCTCACTCGCAAACCCCTCCTCCACCGCTCTCTCTCACAAACCCAACTTTCTCCCACTCTTCCTCTGTACCCAAACCTCCGGCAGGCCCGATCCATCAAAGCAATTCGGCTTCTCGACCCGTCAAAAACGAAACTGCTGGACTGTTGGGTCCATCACAGAGGACAGAGAGATGGTTCTATCAAAGGATAAGATTGCAAAGGACCAAGAGAACCGCTTGTTGCTTAATGGGTCTGAAGAATTTGAGGTTCTTTCATCATCATCTTATTCTGAAGAGAAAGGAGAGGGGGATGAAATGGATAAGTTGACCAGCAGAGCTATTAACGCCTTAATTGTTTTAGGATTTGGGACCTTTGCGGTCTCTAAGTTGCTCACGATTGACCATGATTATTGGCATGTACGTTATCTCATACATACTGTTCTTTGTTTATTACTATGGTTTTTCAAACTTCTGGTAATTAATAATCATATGGGTCTGTGTGAATTCATGGATTTGATGCTAGCTCATATGAAAATAAGCTACATAATTTTAAGGGCTTTCTCTCTTATGTCTAGTATGTGAAACTTTGGAAGTGCTTTTTATTTATATGGTACTGTGAGCTTTGAAATGGGTATGTCTTAATTTGTTGATGATTTGCTTGAAATTCTTAGCCTTTACTTTCAGGAATGAGTTGGTCCTTAATGCTTAGTGATTTTAGCTAATCTATTGTCAGTTTCTCTTGGGTATGGAACTTTTTTTTTCAGTAGAAGTATGAGCTGAACCAAAATTGAGTTATTTCATGTGTTATATTGAATAAGGAGGTTTCCTCTGTAGGTTGTATATAGCATGTCAAAGCTAATCTTCAAGATATTTTTCAGGGATGGACCCTTTATGAGATACTAAGGTATGTACCTGAACACAATTGGATTGCCTATGAACAAGCTCTCAAAGCAAATCCTGTTTTAGCCAAAATGGTGATAAGTGGGATTGTATATGCTATAGGAGATTGGATCGCCCAAGTAAGTCTCTCTCCCAATAAGATTATCTCATCAAGACTTGCTTTTATGGTTTCTAAGTTATTTCTCATTGAATATGAAGTGTTATGAAGGGAAGCCGATTTTGGAGTATGACCGACAACGCATGTTCAGATCAGGCCTTGTTGGGTTTACGTTCCATGGATCCCTTTCTCATTATTACTACCAATTTTGTGAGGTGATATTATGATTCTTGTCCATATTTGCTTATTTCTGGCTGGTTTGGTGGGTTTCTACGAATGGCTGAAATTATCTGCTATGGTTTACAGGCTCTTTTTCCTTTGGAAGATTGGTGGGTGGTCCCTGCCAAAATAGCATTTGACCAAACAGTGTGGGCGGCAATTTGGAACAGCATATATTATGTGGTTTTGGGGTTCTTGCGTTTAGAGTCCCCAACCAAGATTTTTAAAGAACTGAAGACTACATTTTGGCCAATGCTGACAGTAAGAAACTCTTTTAAATCTTCATTACAACAGTTTTAAATGTCTTTTTATTGTTTTTTGTGTGTGCATTTTAATTGTTCTTTTTGACTGGATTACATGAGTACTTTTTAAATCAGATGGAGTTGTCTGTCTAATTACTTGAGGATATGTTGACCTTATATCCATTTTATGTTTTATCACCCAGTTATGAAGATCGACGAGGGGTTTGAAATTTGACCAAATGTGGCCTATTCATAGTAGTAATTGATTCTTTGTGTTCATAAAAGAAGAGCTTAAGGTGATACTAAGAAGCAAAACTTAAATAAGGATCAAGGGGGAAAGAGGAAAAAAAATGGAGATGTTTCTTCAGATCATAATGTATCATGGAAGGCTAGTTAGACAAATTTCAGTAGCACT
Organism: Purshia tridentata; assembly: GCA_003254885.1. Taxonomy (NCBI): domain Eukaryota; kingdom Viridiplantae; phylum Streptophyta; class Magnoliopsida; order Rosales; family Rosaceae; genus Purshia; species Purshia tridentata. The sequence continues at coordinate 12,243 of QANT01003719.1, read as the reverse complement.
TCTTATAATTTTGATATTTGATGTAAATGCTTGTTGATGTGTGAGTTTTTAGCCAATATCAGTTTAATTGGTATGCTGTAACCTACTTATATTTGTGACTGGCATGACAGGCAGGGTGGAAACTTTGGCCATTTGCTCATCTGGTTACCTATGGTCTGATCCCTGTTGAGCAAAGGCTCCTTTGGGTGGACTGTGTGGAGCTCATTTGGGTTACCATACTCTCAACGTAAAGCATCCAATCCTAGTTGTTTTCATATGTTGAGAATTTCTGTCTAAGAACCCCTGCCATAGAGTAATCTGTCTATCTTCTCTTACTGTTGGAACTTTCTCTTAACAGTTATTCAAATGAGAAGTCAGAGTCCTTGATATCTGAGGCTTCATCTGGAGCTGATTCTGCTTCTTCGCCGAGCAGTTCTCCTGAGGTTTGTAACATCAGCACCATTACTCTAGGACCTATTTGAGAATTTTATTACATGTTCAAAAATGCCTAATGAATTTGTAATTCTGTTCTTCTGTTAGCAGGACTGAATTATCTAAAAAACATGGTACTGAGAGGCAGCTTTCTACAGTCATGAGATCAACCACCATTTCCACTCTATTAGTGCTCTGAAAGCCAAACATTTAATATTGCAAGGTGCGAATAACATACATTTCGTAAGGGGAAATCATATCTGCATTGGCTATGCAGACCAGTGTATAATGGAAAGGAGCATGAGCTGTACAGCATCAAAGATTTTTTGGAAATTATCAGATGTGTTCTATATTTTTTGTCTCAACAGAACTATTGGAATAACTGTAAATTTCGACAGGGCTGAAGCAAATCTTGTTACAGCTTGTAGAGACAGTACACTTGTATTATAGTGCCATTAAGAAGATTTTGACTAGATATGATCATATGAATAATAAGATACTGTTACACCAATTGATCCCTTTGCCCCTCTATGTGGACAAAACTCAGCATCATTCCTAGGGCATCCGAAGTTGTACATTGAACATTTTAGTTCGTAACTTGAGTTATTTCAATTATTTTTACATTTATTCATCGAAATTTGTTCCTTGGAATATGAAGTCAATAATTGACACTTTCAAATTATTTCTGTAGAGCATCTCAAGTCTTGCCTTAAGGCATCTCAAGTCCTTTCTTAGGACACCTCAAGTCGTACTGAAAATTTCAATTTGTAACTTGAGTCATTTTGATTATTTTTACATTTATTCATTTCAAATTGTTTATGAGAACATTCGAAGTCAAGCATTGATGCTTCACAAGTATTTCTTTAGAGGATCTCAAGCCTTGTTAGGGCATCTTAAGTTGCACATTTAGAATTTTAGTTTGCAACTTGAGTAATTTAAATTATTTATACATTTATATTCTAAATTGTTTCTAGGAATATGCAAAGTCAAATATTAGTATTTTTTTAGAGGATCTCAAGTCGTGCTTTAAGGTATTTTAAGTCATTTCTTAGGACATCTTTTGCATTTTGTTCCTATCAAATTATTTAGTTCAGTTTTCATATAGTTTGTAATTTTCATCTCACTGATTAAAATAAGAAAACAAATTTAACATATACATAATAGTAAAATCCTATTAAACCAAGTGTAGTCTGTATGTGCCAAAATATAAATGTCTGAGCAATAGAAACTCGAATGCGGAAAAGCCCATTTCCTAAATTGCGCATCACACGTGTCCTCCACGTGACCTCAGAACACTTCCAAGGCGCGCGGGATTCAACCGCTCGTAGCCAGCCAAATCCTACTCTCAAGTTCTGGAAATTGAAAATAGACCCCCGGATCTGGAAAATCTGTTGCACCTGGATCCTGTTATCCTTCTCCTCTAGATCCGAGACCCATCTGCGACTGGGCACAGACAGCAATGGCTAAGGTCGAAGAAACGCAGCAGGAATCCAAGGACGCTAACAGCGTTAAGAAGAAGAAGAGGAACCACGGGTCAGCCAAGTTCTTCGTGTTCGTGGATTACCTTTTCCTCTCGATTTTCTTCGCGTTCCTCTGCTTCATCATCTTCAAGATGGTAGTTGGCACGGCCTCTGATTCTTTTTCGCTCTAGACGACAACCACATTCTTTTGAATCAGGTCGACCCTACAGTCCCACTGTCTCTGTTTCTTTGATGTGTTTTTCTCTCTCTTTTGTTTGTTATTTTGAATGAATGCAGTTGATGTAATGCGTCCGCTTTGTGTTTTCTTGATTCTTGTGGTCCAACCCAGAAAAAAATTTTGATAATTAATTGATGGAGAAGCTAATATTCTTCTTGCTGTTCATAAAGTTTACAATTTTTTTTTTTTTGGTTCTGATATTGAATTTTGAGATGGAACATTTTGACCCCTTTCACTGTGGAACCTCATTAGGATTCATATTTCTATTTATGGGCATTTATTGATATACTAAGAAGATATTGGTCTATGACTCTATATATAATTTCATTGTATTGTATTTGAATGGACACTATTGATCTGGACACATGGAGAGGAATGAGATCCTTGATTGCATGGAAGAATGACAGGGTTGCCTTTGTCCTGACTCCTGAGTTGGTTAGTTGAATTCATGGTGCATTCATTGTGACAAATCCATGGTTGGTGGTTGCATTTATTCTAGGTCCAATTTTCTGCTTCCACAACCATACGTACTTATGCTAATCAGCTTCCCCTTACGTTTTAATTTTGGGTATATATACACACAGTAATTTATGCAACCTAAGTAGTGAAATTCTCAGTTCTTAGATTTTCTGAGAACAAAGAACATGATTTATGTAATTCTAAATCAGATTTCCTCTTTTCATGTAAAATATCTAAACAGTAGATGGCCCTGTAGACCAGTTTCTTTTACTGGTCAATTACTCATAGATGGCTAAGATTGGAAGGTGCTACAGATGAGAGGCCAAAGCTATTATTGGAAGACGTATTAATATAAACTTCGAGAGATGCAATCAATAAACTAAACATTGTGTTGAGTCAATTAGATTGTTGGTTATATAATAACCTGTGTTTGTTTGCTTCTGTGTTTTAGTAGAATGTTGTTGAAAAATCTGTAGTATGCAATCAATAAAATGAACATTGCTTAGATTTTCTGTTTTCATCACTGGGAAACATTTTATGCAAAGGGTTTTTTTTTNGATTTTTTTTTTTTTTTTTCTATAATGACATTTCTATGATTATGTTACAGGTTCAAGTCCAAGCTTGAAAGCCTTTGAGGGTGTTGGCTGGGTCAGGTCCAGATTCTGAATTCATGATGTTTACTTGGCATTGAAAAATCATATGCCCTTTTGATCAAATGTGATTTAGAAACAATTGCTTTTCCATGGCCCTTAAATTCAGGGAACATACAAATTCAAGCGGATCATATGATTCATATCATTCTGTTGTAGAAGTTTACTTCATACTATTCTGTTATGGAAGTTTACTTAAGAATGCTATGTACTATTCATATATACATATCACTGGTTGATGAGTTATGATTTATACCAGGATGGTGTTAGTCAATTGTTTGTCATAGACTCATACCAAACTGAAGTTAACAAGTTTAGACATGATAAGCTAGTCTGTGTATAGTCTTCATCGATAATAATGGCACACCTAACCCATGCATTAATTTGATGTCGTTTTGCTAGTTTTGACTTTATTGGGTAGCCTTGGTATTGAGTATTGACATGGTAATCCCCGATAAATTCCTAGGCAAATGACACACAATTGAATGTTTAAAACCAATAAATATTGTCCCAATTTAATGTCGGATGTGAAGTGCACCCATTTATTCTTTTGTTTTCTTGTGCAAGTCTTATCCTACCAAATCACTCACTCACTGACATCCTGATACACGTTATGTAAAATGAAAATATGGCTAGTGCAGTCGAATGCTTTATCGCATGCATAAGCAAAACACAGATCTAGTTTTATTTAAAGCGGTAAAAGCACTGTGGTCTCTCACTGCAGTGCGAACTGACATACATAACTACATAAGCATATAGCTATCTCACGCTAAACGACAAAATGAAGTAGAATAGAAACACATACATCTAGCAGACACCAGTGGACAGAAACAGATGGTCTCGCATACTTATTCAAAGCTCACTGAGTCATTGCCAAACAAATTCAAGGATGGGAGGATGTTGCTGGAGGAGTACTCCCACCACCATGGCCAGGGTTTGGAACCTCGTAACCAGGGTTTGGGACAAATGTATCATCTCCACCTGGAACATAATTACGACTTCCACCAGTGCTGCCACTGTTACCAGTGCCGCCACTGCTACTAGTGCCAGGGTATGTAAGGTGAGGTGGCTTATGCAGTGGTGGTAGCAAGACGCGCCCAAAGCCCGGAATGAGAAAACTGCCGTCATGGCCAATCAAGAACTGAGGTTGCTTCTTATCATCTTTACTGGGGTTTCTCGGAATGTTGCGTCCCGCAACTGCTTCCCCAGCTATTGCTGCAAGGATAACAAAGATGGCAATGAGAGGTAGCAGTGAAGAATGGGGTTTGTAAGCCATTGCTATCAGAGAAATATTGCAGAGACAGATAAGAAAGGGTATATAGCTCTTGCTGAAGTTGGGTTGGTGATGCAGAAGGTAGGAGGACAAGGGATCTTATAGTTGAGGATTTAGCAGAGTTGGGTGAACATTGGGCGGTGAGTTAAGCAGTGTCTCGTATAGAAGTCATGGACAAAAATAGAAGAGAGTAGATACAAATGCATACCTGCATGGACTGAGGGACAGGGTAAAAGGCAGTGATGAATTGGCTTTCTTCTAGTTTGATAATTTGATACACTTGAAGGACTATGGGGTTGGTTTGGGGAGAAAAAAGGACAGTGCGGTGCCTTCTTTGTTACCATGTCTGAATTGTTTTGTTCTAAACTTCGTACCTTATTAAACTCTGCCAGCAACCCTTACGGCCATTGATGGCCATCTACTGGTTTGATCGATTTAATTATGTGCCTTCCTATTCTGATATTCCTCAGTGAATTGCGAATAGTACACTTTCCATTTCTGGTTTTTCTGTGCCTTTTATCATCTTTACTACTTGGTCCCTTGAGCTATATAGAGAAATCAACTTAGGGAGGCAAATGTTTTTTAACTGCTCCAACTTTAAATGCCGGAAAATTTCAGCTATAAAGGAGCCTACAATGTAGATTATCAAATATTAAGGCTTTATATATATAAAACTTTCACAAGTTATTTTTCTTATTTTTCTGGTTTGGTTTTATTTTCCATCCTCAACTTCACAAGGCATTTAGTGGGGTCAATTCGACATTCCAAAATCACTTTCCTCTATTGAGTGATGGTCTTTCCTTTGGAGACCCAAGAAATGTGTTATTACACCAAGTTTTCTTCGCCATTAATCCATATCAGCCCAACCTGGATATACCGCTGGATATAGTGATATGCTTCTAGCAACACACATCTTCACATTGTCTGAAAATGGTTGCCTAACCTACAATTTTATGGCTCTGATCAAAAAATAAAAATCCAACAATTTTATGGCAGTGGATCTTTTTCTAATACTCTAAGCAGCAACAGGTCTTGATCATTAGTGCACCATCTGTGCCTAAACTTTTGACCAAAGCAACATGTTTCCTCAGTTGGTGCTCAGCTAAAGAATTTCCATAAGAATTTGGAAAGGCAGACAACTATATTGCCTCATTTGCCTTGAGAAAACTGTTCCCTAGCTTTTTGGGCATACAACAAATACAGAGGAAATGGAAATCCAGAAAGATTATCTTTCTTTTGGATTTAATGAGGCAGAAAAAGATCCCATAGTACAAAGAAACTAGCCCATTTCATTTATACTTGAATCACAAAATTGAAGGCCTTTCCTCAGAAAATCTTGGAAGCTGAACAAGGGAGTTCACGCGTGTAACACCTTCCAAACCTGACCAGTTCTGTTCATCAGCTGCCATTGTTTCCCCATTCCCTTCAATCTCAACCGGTAGTCGTCCGTAAGTATCACTTTCATCAGATGATCTGACAGTACAATTCCTCTGCAAAGATGGTTCAGAATTTTCATCGGATGATCTCACAGTGCCATTCCTCTGCAAAGATGGCTCAGACTTCTGACCGTCATCTGATTCAACTGCATTGCCAGAGTGATTGCTCTGGAGAGTTGCGGATGAAAAGCCTATTTCCTCATAATCAGATTCAGAGTCCATTTTCCCATCCAGAAACAAGCAAATGACTGCACAGTCATCCATCTTTGAAGTCGGGTATTTGAGTTTCCATTCATGAGCAGCTGAGTCAACCACACTCCTTGCGGCTGATGACCGGCTTGGAGCTGAGGACACTATCTCAACAACCTCTTCATTGCTTAAGACATCCCAAACCTGTTACATTTACAAGTTGAAATTCTTTGAGAGACTTTAAATAAGAAATAAAACTTTCAAAATGGTTCGCATCTAATGCCCCTCTACACTTGGCAATCTAAAAGTTGCAGAGCCTAAAAAGTAAAAGCATATGTAAATTATGAAAACTTTTTTGGATCTTTCCGTTAGAGTCTCCCTCAGGACCACCCTGGATCTACTGCCATTCATTTTTAGATCTTTCCATCAAAGTCTCCCTCAGGACCACCTTTGATCTACTGTCACATATTTAAGATCAATCATATTCTCCATAAAAAATTTAATAAATTCGGATGTATAATATCCGGACGTACTTGTTATGGCTGTTTCACAATAAGAAATGAACAAGGGGCTTAAAATTAATGCAGGGATTTGATAAAACAGAAATACGCATACTGATATATACAAGAAAATCTTGGAATTAAAAACTACTGCCTGTCAAAATAAGAGAGGTCCAATAACAAAAACTCATGTTTTATGAATCCAGATGCTTGGCGCTTTTCTATGTTGGTTCTTTACATTCTCATGAGATCTATCCTCAATTCCTCACCATGTTTGGTGACTAAAATTTGAGAGAAAATTGTCTGTACTTCTTTCATAGTTGGTTCCTGGAAGCCATTTAGCACCACAAATGGGATCTCCTCATTGTAGTATGATTATTATGTTATTCTTTAAAGTAATTTCTCTTTGCAGCGTAGAGAATATCAAAGGTAGATAACATCAATTAATGAATGAATGTGATTTTCAAAGCTGAAAATTTTACCCCATCTGAGGCAAGAACAATGAACTGATCTCTCTCTGTAAGCATCCGGTGTGAGAATTCAGGTATGGAAATCACTCCATACTCTTTCAAACAGAAATCGCCAAAGGCTCGAGCCATTGCTAAACCAGGGGCATCATCAAAAGGCAACCATACTCGAGATACTCCAGGCTCATCTTGCAAAGAAAACACTCTACCTTTACATCGTTTAATCCTTTCAGCTTCCCCTACGAAATTTTGCATTACATCAACAAAGGTACTTGTAACAAGCAAGCAGCCAAAAAATTGATGAAAAAGTATATCACACATACTTGGCAGATCAGGCTTTAAATCAACAGTTAACTGGATTGCTACCATGGAATCATTACTGTTCTTTGATGCCAGGATTGCTCGGGAATCCCCAATATAACCCATGAAAAGATTTGACCCCTAGAGGAGAAGCAATCAAGAACAAAGCAAAATCAATGGAAACAAAGAAGAGCATAGAAAGTGCTTCCTCCCATACCTGTTTAATTAGAGTGACAGCAGTGCTACCACTACAGAAGCAATCCAAATTCGGATGGGACCTCAGCTCCTTGTCCATGGCCTTGTATGACTTCAGGAAAGCTTCTCTCCATATTAAATTTAATTTATCCTCGGCTAAAGTATCCTTCTCAGGATCTCCACCATCTGATTTTTTTAGGCTCCCTTGCAAACATTTTCTACTGGACCCATTTAGCCTTGATTGATAAGAATGCAAGTAGGATAATAGCTTTACTGGCAATGCATCCCTTACTTTGCGAGCAACAAGATGGCCATGTGGACCATGACCGTCGAATACACCACAAAATATTGCATCATCTGACATGAAATCCTTCAGAGAAAATAAAAAACAGAGTTCATAAATTATCCTACCAACATGTTCGAATACAATTCCCAATGTAAAGAAAAAAACTTACTTCCCACACAACCATGGCATCCTGATTTATGCCTTTGCGACCCTGCTGTGTGAATATGCAAGAAGTTCGACTCTTTCCATTGCTAAAAATTCGGTTGGGAATGGAGGATAGGTGCCGAAGAATATATACATGGTCAAAGAACGCCTTCTTTGTTCTCCTTTGCCCACCAAATCCAAACCCCAAGCATGAAGGAGAAACTGGCTCTCCATTGCTCCTGCTACTAAGAGTACTCTGACTACTAGTCGAAATGCAACCCCCCATTTGATCAGCTCCAGAAAGAAGACATCTGACAATAATAAGGGATAAGACTCCTCCTTTTGCCAACCAGATCTCACATGAAATTCTGAAGTTGCCAAGAATGGTCAACCGAGCAAAAGACTATCCAAATACCAAAGATTCTCACACATCAAACCACAAGCCACTTTACACCTCGGCATAGAAAACTGGGGCCAATTTATATTAGTCAAATATAATCCATGGAGGTTACGTGGATCGATAACAAAACCAGCTGAGGAAAACGAGAAGACATCAGTTAATTGAATTGTTTAATCTATAGACTTCACAGAATGCAGATTTGGCTGCATGTAAAGAAACTCGACAAATCAAACAACATTTATTAAAAGAACTATCCATGTGAACAAGGAACAGAATATGCTTAAAATGGCTGTCCTGATGATTTGCCCTTAATCAGGACTAACGTTAATAGAAACCAAGTGGTAAGATTTAGTACAATTTGAGTCACAAAGAAGAAATAAAATAAAACCCATAAATATAGAAGCCAACGAACACAGAAAAAACAAATTCTGATGCATATAAACCAAAAACATACCGCAAAAAACGAAATATGTTCTGTATTCGACCAACCATTTCTCAATGCCTTTTCTTCCTAATGAACCCGTCACAACCCATTAATTTAACAAAAATAAGACAAAATGTCACCTAGAACCCTCTTAATTCTTAATAAAGCATAACAAAAAAAAATTATGGCCAAAGGAATCTCCAAAGACACAGCCCAATAACAACTCCAGAGGTGAATAAACTTTCGAGTAACGAAGGCTCCCTCTTTCTCAAACAAAGAAAGGCCTCAACAACAAAAAGAAAAAGAAAAAAGGGTTGCAACAACCAAAGAAAGCATGAGAAAATCTCGGAGATTCTTAGAAATAGTACCTTCTTATCTCAATTTCCAAACCAGAAGAACGATAATATCCCAACGAACAAACAAACTCGGAGAAACAAATTCAGGAGTCCTAAATCTTCATTTGGTTGCTAACAAAGACATAGTGCTGGAAATTTAAAAAATAACCAGCCCTAACTGACTTCAGTTGAAATTGGGTACCAATTAAGGAAACCCATAACGGGAATTTCTTCACAATCTAAAATTTTGAGTATATTTCGTTTTTCCTCCGTTTTCCCAGCAACCAAACAGAGCACAGGATTCGGTCAACGGACTTTTGAAAGAGAAAGAGAGAGAGAGAGAGAGCAATAATGAAATTCGTAGTAACTGTAGTTTTCCCACTAGAGAGAAATCCGAGAAAGAGATAAAGCAAAATCGAAAAAGCAGGAAAAAGACGAAAGGAATGATTATTTGTCAAAAAACATAATCATGTAAAAATTACGTATTTACATAAAAAGAAAAAACAAACAAACAAACAAATAAAATCATAAACAGGGTTAATCCTTGCTTGGTTACTGAGAAAACGAAAAAGTAATAAAGCCCAAAACTTTTGCGCAGAAAAGATAAGTTAACTATTCCATGATCATCAAAAGGAGCGAACAAGAAGTAGAAAACAAATAATAAGCAATCATCAATCAAAAGCTCTGTTTGGTTGCTAAGAGAATGCAGGAAAAGAGTGAGACCTGAGAATACAAAGACGTGCACTTGTCTGAGGCAGTGAGCCTGCTACACCTACAACTTGGTCTCGTTGAGCTGAAATCTTCAGACTTCACAAACAAAAGCAGCAGCGAACATGAAATTCCGGATGTTTCACTCTTTTCCCGAGTTTTCACAGCTACCAATCAGAGCATAAACCCAAAAGACAATGAGGTAAACGGGTTACTCTGTCTGTGTAACTCTAACCACTAATAAATCGAGCTCAAACGAGAGTCCAAGACATAGAGAAACAGAAAGTTTAACACAAACAAGGAAGAACATAGTTGAACAAAGCAAAAGTGTAAAGCAAAAAAAGAAATGAAAATTAGAATGAGAATTGGAGAAGAGGAGAAAATTCAAGAAGAGGGTATAGAAGTGGTCATTGGATATGTAGGATTTACCTTTGTTTTCTTTCCTCCTTGTCTGTTTTTCTTTGTCGTTGGGACAAGAATTAAGCCTTGGGATCAGAGTGAAGAAAAAGGAGCAGTAAGTGTGAGAGGATTGGATTATTAATAAAAATGGAGAGTGGAGTGGAGAGAGGGTGGTGGTGTGCATTAATTGCAAAAGCAGCAGCAGGGCAGAAAGTAGAGACGACTGACAGAGACAAAGTCTTTCGGTCTTTTAAGACAGAAGGAGTCGAGTTGGCCGGCAGTTACTAGTTAGCTGGGGAAGGGGGTGGCCGTGCACTACCACCCTCAAATCATTATTCATCATCAAACCAATTTCAATTATTTCATGATGCAAAACTTACACGCACTTTCACACTCCCCTTATGGCGCGTCTATACCTTTTTTTTTTTCTCTTTCTTTCCTTTTACCGATTTTTTTTTTTAAAAAAAAAAATTCCGATGCAAAACCACAACTTAAATCTCATCGCGTGGCAATTTGAGAGGAACTCATAGAGTGGCCAAGGCAAAGGCAAGAAGGGCCTTGGCAGAAATAAAGCACACCAAACAGACAGATACTACTCTCGGGGCAGGTGACGTGGCTGAATGCATGAATATGTCCCACCCACAGGTAGTGGGCCCACTTCCCACCCACAAAGACTCAAAAAGTAAACAAAAGTTGTCAACTTGCCCAGACTCCGTATCCCTCCCTACAATCCCTTCCCGTCCGTGTCCTCATCCTTTCTTTTTGCTTTTTAATTTTGTAATTATTAAAATAAATGTTTTGATTTGAATGGGAGGGAGGGAAAGTGGATATAATGTGGATGGCCTAACCGCCTAAGCTAATTAAGTTTGGGTTAACAAGATAAGATAGATTAGGCTTCCTACCAAACATGTCTCTTACTTAAAACTCCTTGTTATGTTGTTCTGTCTATGGTGTAATGTTGAAGGAAACTAATGGTACAGAAAGCAATGATCACTGTCATTCATTGTCATCGACTTTGTGCATGCATGCTTCTTAATCTTCATGCCTAAGTGATCAAATGAGCTTTATGGATCTCTTCATCAGTGAGAGATTTTGGGTCATCTTTCATGGCTCCATTTGCTCCTGAAAAGCCTGTTTTTGGAGCTTCTTTTTTTTCACAGGTTATCTGTTTCAGCAAGTGCAACTGTGCAGTCCAAGCTTTAAGGCTTAATAATAACCAGAACTCGATCTTGTAGTAATTGTATATCAACTTGCTCAAAAACCAGTTCATGTCGAACCGGAAATTATAATAAAGGACCAAGGCCCAGCTCAAAAGCAATTAGCCTTTTTCATTCCTTTTTATTTCTTGGTGACCATGAAATCTTAGTCAGTAAGTCTATATACAATTGAATGTAGACACAGATACATTTTTATGTAATTTATGTGTGTACAGCACTCCAGAAACACATTTTTATTCAACATTTTTGCTTTTGTGTTTATCTTTTTTGTCTGGAGATTTTTTTTTTCTTTGATAAATATGATAAGAACACGTTACCTTCACATGGGACATGACTCACTTCACATTCCACCTTTTATTCGGAAAAGGAAGTTCATGTCACTAAATCCGAATGATCCTTTTTCTTTCAATTGATAATATTTTTTTTTTTAAAGTCCAAAATGCATTGACCAATTTATCAAAAAGAATAAACAACATTGACCAATTAACTTGCGTTTACATTTGTATTAAGGAATGATACAATGGCTAAATATTAATAATTACATTCGTATTTTAATATAATTTTAAAAGGCAATATCATACTCTTTACGCAATGTGGACAAACAGTCACGATATGCTCGACCTTTTTTTATATGTCTTTTAGATTTTTAATGTATTTATTTTATATAGAAAAAATTCATAGAAATTTAGGATTAAATACTTAGTTTCAATACTTTTTTAGAAATTTAGTTTTGCTCATAATTTTTAAGTTTG